>CAAKHD010010567.1:0-19409 GCA_901007705.1 Fistularia tabacaria
CCATCCCCCAAAAAATGAAGCACCCCCCCCCCCCCCCAAATCCAAGCTTCTCAGAGACTTTTTAAAGGTCCCCCAAGACACATAAAAACTGACACAACCTGATGGTCAGTATTTTTCAGGGTTAAATAGATGCAGTGAAAGGAAAGGGAGGAGCCACAGCGGCCATTGAAGTAGACTGGAGAGGTCAAGCCTTGGTCCCTCTGATAGTAAATCAATATGTATCAATGATGAATTATGGAATACAAGAACCTGCTGCATTCACATTTCTGCCGGTATTAGCCCGTGCAGGGAAACTGTTTTAATATGGAAACAATATAGATGCTGTCTTTCGGGTCTGCGGGCGAATTAAAAACTAAAATATGCAACATAAACAACCAGAACCTGTAAGAGATATAAAAATCTAATCCTTGCTTTTGCACGAAGTAAGAATGTTCTCCCTTTGAAAATATTACATCCATGCCTCGAAGGTTAAAAGCAGATTGTCTGTCTCTGTGTAAATGTGGTCCCCGGTTTAATTTATGGAGAGTGCAGCCTGATGTCCTCTCTAATGACGTAGTCTGGGGGGTGACCTGAGCAAGGCAGGAAGCGGCAGGCAGGCTGCAGATGCTCCTCTGTGAGAGGGGGCAAGTGGTTGTGTGAGGACTTGGCACATTGCAATGTCTTGTCTCATTGCAGCAGTGTCGATGAAGCAGTGAAATGTAGACATAGACAGCCTGGCCTCGGACGCCTCAGCACTGCAGCTGCAGCACTGAGGATGACAGACACACTGTATCATTCTCACTAATATCTTCACAACCCTTGGGGCGAGCCTGATACATGACCCCATACCAACACTGTTGCCTTTAAGCCTCTCACCGCCGCTGCACGCAGCACTGAATTTTGAAAAAAAAAAAAACAAGAATCGGGACCCTGCGCTGGTAAAAAATAAAGATGCGAGGGTCAGGTAAGACTTCTTTTTTGCACAGGTAAGTCGACAAAAACTATTTGTGCAAATATTCTGATACTATTTCTGTTTGAACAGGAGAATAAGAGAGGGTAATGCTGGATGGTTCAAACCTTATCTTAAATGGTAGTTCAAATTTGTTTTGAATCAGGATTAACAGAAGTTGCATCTTCAGTTATAGCTTCAAGTTAAAATCCCCTGGATGAAGCATCTCTGCAACGATGCAGCACAAATGGAATTTATCTGTATTGCAATGTAAACATACATGACTCTAACTAAAGGTCAAAACATATTGAGCTCAATTAAAATAAGTGTAATCCATTGTAGGGATATTGAATAAAAGCCACGATATAAACCTGATCCTGCCATCTATCATTAACAGTTGCATAGTCAATTGCAAATCGTGTCTCAAACCTGGATTCGCATGAAACTCAGCAAGACGTTTTTTTTTTCTTTTTTTTGTGAGAAATATAGTACAGTTTGGGTGGTTTGTGGTAATATATATATATATATATATATATATATATATATATATATATATATATATATATATATATATATATATATATATTATATATTTCTGGCTGTTTTATTTATTTTGTGGTTGACTGTTTTATGTTGTATGTTAAACCAGTGTTTGAAGTTCTCTGATTCAATGGTGTTCAAATGTTATATCTTGGATAGTTTTGTCATAATTTTGAAAATGTCAGTCATACCATGATAATAAGTCTTGATGAGGTTTTTGGACACTAAATTTGGCCCAGTATCTGAATGAGAGGGGACTGGATGAGCATTGGTCTCCTCATTGGCTTAGATGGCCATGCAATTGATGAATGTTGCCTCATTTACCAAGTAAATTCATCATTCAGTATATTCAAATTTGTTGCTGAACTTGGAATATTCATGGATTCAATTCTGTAGACAGACAGTTCTTTTCAGCTTTTGTTATGCTTATTCTACATTTATTTTATTTTGATGGACTAGGAAGCCGAAGAGGACAGAGTGACGGCTGTAGGTATTTTTAACAGAATGTACATTTGTAAAATGCATTTTTCACAGCCTCGCTGTCATTTGTGTGGAACCATACTGTGAGCAGATGCTGAAAAAAGGATATTTTCATAGAGGAAATATTCAGAAAAAAAACCAACCTTAGGATTCTATCTTGCTGAGAAAATATGAACAACTGCATCACTGGCATAAAAAATCCAAATAAATTGAAAATGTATGGATGGTTGAATGGAGGATGTTTCCATAATTTTGACATGGTGGTTTAAACAATGGCACGTGTGCCCTTAAACCTGCGCGGATTCACTTGATGTACATTTACCCGTCTAGTTGTACAATATATAAATCTCTGTAAAATCCTTACAAATGAAAAAATGATAATGTCACTAAACTGCGGCCAAGCAGTCTGACTAGGGAAGAAAAGACAGCAGATAGGTGGAATGAATTATTTAAATCCTTCATTTACCGGCTAAGCCAATTTGGTGCTGAGGCAAGTGAAAGGGCTGGCAATAATTCAGTGGTGGAGACAGCGACTGCTGGTGATTATGATGGAATATCTTCACTTGCTTGACCAAATAATGCAGTATGGAAGAAATGGGCAGCTGCAGTGAGAGTTGCTTGTTGATGTTTAATAGGGCTGCTCTTATACCTTGTTGTTGTTCTCACAGAAACAAACAAATACAGCAGCGCTGCACCTTGCAAAGGCAGAGTGGGATGTAATTGCACATGACACAAAATAAATGTCTCGTTGCTAAT
This sequence comes from Fistularia tabacaria, assembly GCA_901007705.1. NCBI lineage: Eukaryota > Metazoa > Chordata > Actinopteri > Syngnathiformes > Fistulariidae > Fistularia > Fistularia tabacaria. The sequence continues at coordinate 2,705 of CAAKHD010010567.1, forward strand.
GTTTTAGCTCTCTGTGTTTGCATTTACCAAATACAGAGCACAAAAGAGGGGAGAAATTATTCTCAACGGAGTGAGGTGAACCTAGTTTAGTAAAAGACACATGAAGTGACAGCAACAGCAGCTAAATGTCTCCACCAACAGCATGAATTCTTGACATAATAATAAAAATAATAAAGCCACTGTTGGAAAAACAGGCATACAGGTGGTCACGACTAAATTAGACCCGCAAGTGGAATCTCATAAAATTGTATAAGGACATTTACATTTGCTCTCTTAATGGTTTTTATCAGCAGCTGGCAGCAGAGGGGCAAATAAGAGTGGCAAATGAATAGCGAAATTTATTCACAAGTGCCGATATAACCTGTGTTAGAATAACCAAAGGAGCACAGTGAACAAACTAACTGTGGGGAGTCATTTGCATAAACACGGAACACTGAGTGGGATTAGGTTATGACACAGATCACAAGTCATCAGCATTAGTGGAAGTACCATTTGCATTCATTTAAATATTTAGTCAGCACAGATAAATGTTTTTAGATAATAATTCGTTTTATTATCTCCACCAAAGGTCTGGAATAAGTTACGTCTCCTATCGTCTCTGAGCAAAGGTTTTGTTTTATTTAATTCCACCTGGGGTTTAGCTGGTCACAAACTTCTTTTGTTTCGCTGAAATATCAATCGCCTGACACAAAGAAGAGAAATTTAAGATTTTATCATCTTGCCAGTGGTTCTGCAGAGGTAGTAAAAATGTCAGTTATGGCATGGTATCAGCTTCAGAGATGTTTTTTTGTTGTTTGTTTTTTGCATCGTTGATATTCTCATTCATCACCCCGCAATCAAGGTATCAGACTCGTCATTTCCTAAATGCCCCCCCCCCCCAAAAAATTGAAAAAATAAAATAAAAAATTACAGTTAGATAAATAATGTATGGGGTTCAGAGGTTGTTCTTTATATTTTCTCTATATATATTTGACAGCTTGGTGAAAGGGGAGAGACAGACAGCTCACAGTCGAGAGCAGAGCGTGGGCAACTCAGCCACCACTCAGTGAGGAGGGCTGAGGCCCCATGGTGGCTGCCTCAGCGTGACCGTTGGGATAAACATACCACCTACACTAAAAGCCTTACAAAAGAGACACAGCTATTCCAACAGCTGTGACATGCAGCCTGTACTCTGTGACTCTGGAATGAACACGGTTTATTTATGGTTTAGATGGGAGAAAGGCTGAAAATACCTGATGTTGGTACTTTCAGCCATCCCAGCAGAGCCACTCCGCTTTCGGACTTGGCCGGCCCCTTCAAACATGGGAATGGAACTCAGTGTCTTGAAATAGTGTCTATCTCATATTGATACACTTACAGGGAATGTACAGCAGGTATATTGTGACGGTTAGGCATGTATAATTAAAAAAGGCTAAGTGCATGTTGGCCTGCCCTGGGTCACTTTTACATACTATGTCTTCAGTATCCATTAGCTCGTAGGCAAGAGAGGGTACGGCTTTGTTCCTATATTTTACACACTGAACCAAGGCGAATTGCAAAATGTGCATAATTCAGTAGCTTGTATAGACTGGTAGTTAAACTTGCCATCGTGAAATGGTACAACGGCTCAACTCTTACTTAAGGATCTGCGACAGTAGACCACATCAAATAAGCCACTGTGACGTCATCCGATGGCCTGCACACGCTGCAGATGTTTAAAAAGGAACTAGCGAGAGGAATGGAAGAGGGATCCAATTTGTTTCTTGAGAGCTGCTCAGTGGCATGTGAAGACAAAAAAAGGTTGACTCGAGGTCAGCTCAGTATTGTGTGGCCTGTAGAGAAGGCACAGCAGAGAACTACCATCAGATTTAGATTTACGTAAACTTCAATGATACAAAAACAAACTTGTTTATGCCTTGCAAATGTTATAAGCCTGAATGAAATAAATCGTATATTTTAACAACCCCATACCTTGGCCGTCATGCCAATTGTGATTAATACCGCTGCACTCTTACTGAGAGTTTTAATGTCATTAATTGCTGTGAAAATGGCTATTGAAAGAGTTAGCATAGACTTTTAAAACATAGCATTTTACAGTAGCATTATAATTTTGTTTGTGAGGGACAGAAGACACATGCAAACTAAAATATTGTTAAACTTAAAAATTGTAATTGTGTTTTAATATATTTTTGATTTCTACCTCCATTAATATATTGTGGTTGTTTGTAACTGATAATGCACAAGAGTGCTTTTTAAAAAGAGTGCGTCAACCATTGGAGAAGCTTGTTTTAAAAGAAAAACTATGTTTAAAAAAATGGGTACTTGTTATTGACTGGATTTACTATCCATCCATCCATCCATCTTTTGCCGCTAGTCCGTGATTGGGTCGCGGGTGTAGCAGCTGGAGCAGGGGGACCCAGACTTCCCTCTCCCCAGCCACATGGTCCAGCTGTTCTGGGGGGACCCCAAGGCGCTCCCAGGCCATACTAAAGACATAGTCTCTCCAGCGTGTCCTGGGTCTTCCCCGTGGCCTCCTCCCTGATGGACATGCCTGGAATACCTCCCCCGGGAGGCGTCCAGGAGGCATCCTGACCAGATGCCCGAGCCACCTCATCTGGCTCTTCTCTATGCGGAGGAGCAGCGGCTCTACTCTGAGTTCCTCCCGGATGGCCAAACTTCTCAACTTAACTCTAAGGGATAGTCCGGCCACCCTGTGGAGAAAACTCATTTCGGCCGCTTGTATCCGCAATCTTGTTCTTTCGGTCACTACCAACAGCTCGTGACCATAGGTGAGGGTAGGAACGTAGATCGACTGGTTATTTGAGAGCTTCCCCTTCTGGCTCAGCTCCCTCTTCACCTCGACAGACCGGTACAGAGTCCGCATCACTGCAGACGCTGCACCGATCCACCTGTCGATCTCCCGCTCCATCCTTCCCTTACTCGGGAACAAGAACCAGAGATACTTCAACTCCTCCACTTGGGGCAGGACCTCTTCCCCGACCCAGAGTGGGCACTCCAACTCTCACTGGAAACGGGTCCGACTTACAACCAGTAATGCAGACCAAGCTCCGACTCCAGGCAAACAGGGACTGAACAGCCCGTATAAAGGGGATCAGTACCCCACCCCCAACAGGACTGCCTGCAGGACACTGTCGAAAGCCTTCTCCAAATCCACAAAACACATGTAAATTGATTGGGCAAGCTCCCATGCCCCCTCTAGAACCCTGCTGAGGGTTATAGCGCTGGTCCACTGTTCCACGACAAGGACGAAAACCACAATGCTCCTCCTGAATCCGAGATTAGAGGACCTGGCAGACCCTCCTCTCCAGCACCGCTGAATAGACCTTGCCAGGAAGGCTGAGGAGTGAGATCCCCCTGTAGTTGGAGCACACCCTCCACCCCGGTCTGCCAGTCCAGCCACACTGTCCCTGACGTCCGCGAAATGCTGCAGAGGCATGTCAGCCAGGACAGCCCTACAGCATCTAGAGCCTCGAGGAACCCAGGGTGGGGAGTCTCATCCACCCCCGGGGCTCTGCTACTGAAGAGCTTTTTGACTATTTCAGCAAATTCAGCTCCGGAGATAGGCGGACCCCCTCCAGGGTCCCCTGGCTTAGCTTCCTTATTGAAAGGCATTTCAACGGGATTGAAGAGAAGTATTCCTGCCGCTGATCTACAACGTCCCGCGTTGAGGTCAGCAGTGTCCCGCTCCCACTGTACACAGTGTTGACAGAGCACTGCTTCCCCCCCTAAGATGCCGGACGGTGGACCAGAATCTCTTTGAAGCCCACCGGAAGTCATTCTCCATGGCTTCCCGAACTCCTCCCATGCTCGAGTTTTTGCTTCAGGGCCGCCGTAGCCGCATGCCGCTTAGTCTGCCAGTACCTGTCAGCTGCCTCCGGAGTCCCGCAGGCCAAAAAGGCCTGATAGGACTCCTGCAATTTGACAGCATCCCTCACCGCTGGGATCCATCAGCAGGTTCGAGGGTTGCCGCCCCGACAGGCACCGACTGTCTTGCGGCCACAACTCTGGACTGCCGCCTCAACAATAGAAGCTCGGAACATGGCCCATTCGGACTCAATGTCCCCCGCCTCCCTCGGGGCGTGGTTGCAGCTCGGCCGGAGGTGGGAGTTGAAACTCCTTCTGACAGGGGACTCTGGCAGAACTTCCCAGCAGACCCTCACATTACGTTTGGCTCTGTCAGGTCTGCCCTGCATCCTCCCCCACAATCGGAAACAACTCACCACCAGGTGATGATCAGTTGACAGCTCCGCCCCTCTCTTCACCCGAGTGTCCAAGATGTGCGGCCGCAAGTCCGATGATACGACCACAAGGTCAATCAAAGAATTGTAGCCTAACGTGCGTTGGTGCCAAGTGCACATATGGAGACCTTTATGCCTGAACATGGTGTTTGTTATGGACAATCCGTACCGGGGACAGAAGTCCAATAACAAAACATCGCTTGGGTTCAGATCAGGGAGGCCGTTCCTCCCAATCACGCCCAAGTCACACTGTCATGCCCACTTGAGCGTTGAAGTCTCCCAGTAGAGTGAGGGAGTCCCCAGAAGGAGTGCTCTCTAGCAGCCCCTCTAAGGACCCCAAGAAGGGTGGGTATACTGAACTGCTGTTGGGTGCATAGCCACAAACAACAGTCAGAACCCATTCCCAACCTGAAGGGGGAGGGAGGCTACCCTCCCGTCCACCAAGTTGAACTCCAACATGCAGGCGCCGAGTCGGGGGGCAATTAATATGCCCACTCCTGCCCGGCGTGGGCAAACCCAGAGTAGAAAAGAGTCCAGCATCTCTCAAGAGGCCTGGTTCCAGACCCCGCACTGTGCGTCGAGGTGAGCCCAACTATATCTAGTCGGAATCTTTCGGCCTCGCACACCAGCTCGGGCTCCTTCCCCGACTGACAGGGGACATTCCATGTCCCTAGAGCCAGCTTTTGCAGCCGAGGGACCACCAAGGTCGCCCGGTCCGGCCATGCCCCGGCTCACACTGCACCCGATTCTCTTGGCCCTTCCTGTGGGTGGTGAGCCCAGGGGAAGGGGGACCCATGTTGTCCCTTCGGCTGTGCCCGGCCGAGCCCCATGGGTGCAGGCCCGGCCACCAGGCGCTCACCATCAAGTCCCACCCCAGGACCTGGCTCCAAGGGGGGGCCCCGTTGACCTGCGTCCAGGCAGGGGAAAACCGGATCCATGATTGTTCTTCTTCATGGGAAAAAGGATTTACTAATTGGAGTCAAATATTGTATCTCGCTTATAAACTTATTCCTGCATTGAAGGGGAATTTTTTTGATATACTTTATTGTTATTTGGCCAATTTAAGTCAACCATGGTGTGTCTTGTGTTCCGTCAGGAGTTTCAGATTGGTAATTTTTATTTCTATGTTTGCCCCTATTATCTATTCATTTATTTATTTTCTACATTTTATTTATTCGTACAATGTTAAAGTGCTATGTAACCATTAGGTCTATTGATATTGCCATCAACATGTTAACACACTAGCGGACAATTTACATTGTGCCCCCCAGGAGGACTATGCTAGTATTTTTGTGTGTGTCATGTAGTGGTGTATGTGAGAGAGTAACACACTAGTTGCTCATTAGTGCACCAGAATGTTGAGTAGTTTTTCAACCTTCAAAAATCACATTTAGTGCCAAGAAACAAGGCCATGTTACTGTGAGGGGGATGTAGTCAATTCGACTTATTTCGGTTTTGCACCACGTCTGAGGAGTTTTTTGGCTTACATTAAAATGCACACAAATGCCCTCTCAAACAGTGTCAATTGACTTAAATGTGCAATTGCATCACCCACGTCAAGGAGACTTAAAGACTGAGCCGAATAGAGCTTGATAGCTTCAGTTGTAGCCACGGTAAATCAAAGTAGCTGCCCAGTCACTTCTGATGAGTACTGGGAATCAGATGATCCCATCAGCTCTGCTGTGAAGGAGAGATTTACCCAGGGGATGGAGACGTAGGACGGTGTTTAAAGAACCCAACTTTTACATGTCTGCTGTTCTATGTCCCTCCAATTTCAAGTAATCAGAGATTAAATTAAAAAAACAGAAGCATTAAAAAGATTACACAGGAATATTTTTAATTTCAAGTGTAAATTACATTCTCTTTGAATTGTACATTTCATTAAACATTATTTGTTTTTATTGAAATGTATCCACTGACCTGTGATTTACTTCAAATGCTATTTCTTTTGCTAAATTCTTGACAAGAATTGTCAAGAAAGTAATAACTTAACTTAATAACTTTTTGAGGTCCTTTTTTGTGTTAAAAAACAGGGGCAGTGTTTTAGCATTTACCCCGACCTTACTGTTTTTGTAGAAGACCGGAACTCGCTGTTGGATAAACTTAACAATACCCCTTCATTTAAATTATTCAGGTTTTAGAGTACAGTAAGTGCAAAAGGCCTCTTGCTAAGCTTTTATTAACAAGCATGGCTGCATGTCTGTGAAATCATGAAATCCTCTGACTCAATTTATACAGTCAGCAATCCTCTCACCTGTCTGCACACATACTGGCACCGGCTTCATGCCCCTGAGGTGTAAATATAAGCAGTTAATTATCCATCTTGTGGAACTGATGCCTTCTTTCATTATCTGGAACATCATGAGATGGATCTAAACTCGACATTCCGAACACAAAAGATACATGGTGGTTTAGAAACCATTTCAGGATGTGGAGCAAAACACATAATGGTGAAGATTTCCTGGCCATTTAGTTTCTTTAAAGTCTTTTTTAGTAGACTTGGCAACAGCAATTGGGCTATTGATAAGATCTGGCTGCAATAAAACTGAGCTAATTCAGGCTGATTCTTTCCCTGATTTATTATATCATTGCTCGCAACTTCATATTTAATTTTTACCAACAACTTAACTTTACAATGTGATTAATTACACAAATAATATGAATCATTCAGACTAATGATGACGAAGACTAAAACTGAACAGACCTCGATCTATGTTCAGCCAAGCTGGCACTGGCTTTTTGTAACTGCTTATATTTATCTGACCATAAAGGAATGGCATTGATCAATTCTTTGAACTGCTTTAATTGTAAAGTGTGTATTTTTACTTAGGTTTTGTTTCTTATAACTTTTTGTTTCTTATATTTACTTATTTTTGTTTCAAATAACTTATTTCCTTGCATATAGATTTCCTGTTATATGGGTATATTACACCAACACAACAAAGAGATTCTGATTCTGATTTGCCGTTTAATAATAACAATTAAAATAAATAATTCCGAACAACAATAAAAAAACGCCTCTAATAATATTCATATTTATGCCAATGATTGCTTCCTACACTGTTTTTCATTCAGATGTCTGACTCATAATATAGGTTTCATGGCATGTGAAAGGCCAGTTATTAGACTCAGGCACACATGTCAGCGATCACACTTTAAATCACCAAGGCTTATTTCAAACGGAGCATTGGTGGAAGGTACTTTCTGTGCGTCTGTCTGCAGGCGCTTAGCAATGAGGCGCCCACCAGTCTGCATCTGTCTGACTACAGCCAGGGAGCCTTGCTTGCCAGTGCCCTATCCATGAGAGCACTGAGCCCGGTAGGCAGCCTACACAGATGCTGCGCATCCCGACAAAAGGACATCCGCCTACACTGTGTTGTCTAAATGATTCCCCAGCTCACATAATGGTAGAAAAAGGAGAACAGATTGTGAAGTATATGATTGCTGGAAGTTAGACAGTGTTTAGACAAATACTTGCCTCAGTTAGTGTCAAACTTTTCATTGCAGCAGCACAGAGTTGCTGGACTTAAAAAGATGAGGATCAGAGGCTGCGAGCTGGTCTATGATTTCTGGTAGATGGTGCAAGGAGAGGGACTGTTTTGATGAAAAGTGCTTCACTCATTTGAACACTGTTGGACTCTGAAGGCAAGAAGACAGGAATTCATGCTCACTCACACACAGCAGGCATCTCTCTCTCTCTCTCTCTCGCTCTCGCTCTCTCTCTCTCTCTCTCTCACCACACACATCCAACCCATATTTCTGCCATGGCACATTTCCATCTGTTACCAATTCAACAAGATAACAACATTCACATAATATTTGATATTATTTGAAATAATTCCAAATTAAAATTCACTCGGCTCTCGGACGCCTAAAATAATATATTAGCATTAGACATCAAGTACAAGACACCAACAAATCAGGAATATCAGTATTCAACTCACATGAGCTCATGATGAACTCTGATCCTTTAAAAGAGCAGAATTGTTACTTTTGAGTGTTTTCAAAACATTTAAGAAAAATCTATCAATTCAAGAAGACTCATGCTTCACTTGTGTAAGAGTGTGTGTCCTTTGCGTGTGTGTGCAGTCATGAAGACACCCATTGAGAAACGGAATTCTGAAAAGACGGCAGCAGATGGACATATATTCAAATGTCTCTTCTCAATGTATAAATGGAATTCTATGATGCTCAGGCCTTGTTGAGTTTTTCATTCGGTCCACACAAATCCCTTCATATGTTTCTTCTCAGAAAAGAATTACGTGTTTCTTGCCATCTGAAACATCTGTGTATCCCCCCATCATGCTTGCACCATGTCTGATTTTAATTTTGATGAGGACGGGGACCGGTGGAGATAATCACACAAGCGTTTTTCCGATAGAGCTGCTCTCAATTGAAAACACTGTGAATCAAGTGACTACATCACGGGGGGGTCCCTTGAAGGAGACTCTGCAGAAGCCAGAAGAGAACAAATCAGAGAGCGCAGCAGCCATGGGGGAAAATGTATCAAAAAGTCTCTCATGGATTCATGAAAAACATTAATATTGAAGAATCAAAAAGCAGCTACTGTAAGCCCACAAAAACATTATTTTCAATAATTACTGTCGAGCTTAAAATATGTCTTGGGCCTATTCAGGGTACCCGGAAGAGTCATGAATTCTTCCACTCGCAGTATTTATGAAATTGGCAAATCAAAATCTTCACCACAAGGACAGCTGCTGCTATTTCTGCAGTAATCCAATGAATAGTCTGCAAAAGTGAATGATGTGACTGAATTTTGTGTATTGCGGTGGCTTTTAACCAATATTCCCTGAAAGTGACGCTGCACTGAAGCTCCATTTCCTTGCCGAGGTTGAGGCAGAATCAAAAATGCTACCGTTTTTTATCATCCCCGCTTAAAAAAGATGCTGAATTCACAATCTCCTCCTGAAGAGTCCGTTCAAAACAAACTAAAAAAAAGGGGGGGGGGGGTTGTCTGATCACCAATGAAAAATATTTTCTTTGAGAAGGACTTATATTTGAGTAACTACTTCCTTAACATTGCCTGGGACAGCACTGCTCACAATAACGGAAATGGGAAATGGGATCAAATTATCTCTTTGGCAGATTACTACATTTGCTACTCTGACCTGCTTACTTTTGTCAACATCCTAGCTATAATTACAAATCATCTGATACACTGAACCTTAATGCACATAATTACAACAGTTGCTGTCTGTTAAACTATGTGATACAATGGGTAGAGTAGCTACTCGTTGTATCATACATCCTCCTGATTAATGGTACCTATAATGCACTTGTACTTTTCAAATCAGCTCGTAAATGAGGTGTTTTCAATGATCCCAGGGAAATGCTTATTACTGAATGCACGCAAACTCAAGAACTCAAACGACCCAACCAGAATGCAGGAGAGACAACTGAGAGCAGTCCCTGCCTTATTTCCAGCCTGGAGCTCTCATGTGTGAGGCAAGCAGCATATGGAGGCAGTCAGCTGAGAAGCCCACCAACTCCCTCAAATACAACAAATACCGTTTCACTCTGCATCTATGAAACCCTATGTTTTCTGGATTCTAACTGTTAAATATGAATTGAAGAGAATAAAAGTATTATCCCCTGACAGTGTCACTTTGTACAGTACATCTCAAAAGCAGGTAGTCAACAGTCTGCTTTCAATCAATACCGAAAGAATCGATGCCCCTAATACATTTCCTTCTGAAAATTGATCCAGAATACGTCTTTAGATTTTTGTTTTTCCCAGGCTGCGATTCTGTCATGAATAAAGGGATATGATGGACATAATTAATAGGAATACAATTCCCTCATTTTAAAATACATACGCATGACAACCTAAGTGCAAGGCAATCGATGCTGGTTATGGACTTTTTCTGTTGCTTTTTTTCTTTTTTGGTGCAGTCTTTTATTAATTTCTATGCTTGGACCTTAGCTCCCATTTATCAGCATTTTCCAAACACTTGAAATGTTATTATACAACTGTCATTGTATTCTTTGAGATAGCTCTAACTGAGTCTCATCCATGGCAGAGGCATTTTACTTTGACCAAAAAAACACCGCGGGACCAAGACAAAAAGCCTTACTTTGCCCATAAATTGTTAGAATGGATTTTATCACTTATTATCAGATTATAAGAGTAAAATTGCAGGGTCAGCCCTTCACTGAACAGGAACTGAAAGACGTCTTTTCAAGAATTTTTGTCTCAAACACAAACTCAAGGACATGATGATTTTATGCCTGCTCTGGTGGATATCGACCATCTTGTCCTTCTCCCCTGAGATTGTTTCTTCTGACCCCCTGTTTCACATTGTCTCCCCTGGTGGAGGCCCTTTTATCTATGTGGCCATTCTCCCATCTGGCATTCAGCAACTTGCGCACCAAAAACCGGTTATTCCTAAATCTTTTCCTTCTTGGCCTGATCTCCATATCTTCTTCCAGATCAGATTGCACTTCAGTGTTTCAATAACCAAGGCTTAATGACTGCTACCCACATGCCTGCCAGCTTCCAGCCAGCTGTCCTCCAGTCTAAACTCCTGGTTTTCCAGTAAGTCATCCAAGCTGCAGTAACATGTTACATCCAATAAAAACCAGCGCAAAGAACAACTCACCACCAATCAGCTGCCCAGAACCTCACTTCAATACTTTGGACTGTAACAATACAGCCAGATAGCTCTGGAGCTAATGTCTTGTCCATGAGGAGGAGTAATCTAATTTGTGGGTACTGCCCAGGCCATCTGAAGAGTCCAGCCTGGCCATAACATGTCTAGGAGATATGAAAAGTGTTGAAGAATCTCAGTCTAATGTAGCTGTTAGCCCAGTCATGTTGACTTTTGGTTTATCAACCGACACTTACTCGTCACTCATCTTTATCTTGGAATATAAAATTATATTTCATTTGAGTGCCATGCCACAGATATTAGCATGCCGTAAAATAACAGAAAGTAATGATCCAGCTGTCATGCTAATATGTTGCGCTGGATGACAGAATCAATATTCTCTGTTTGATGCGCAATTTCCCTGCTGTGGGGATTGTGATGGATTTTCATAATCTGGAATTATTTTATCTTCGAAAATCTATGTTCCCAGTTTAATGGGCTACTAAATTTTCCATGAAGCTGCGCCTAAAGACGTCCCTCAACCTATGAGACCAATAGATGGGTTTCATGTTTAGTGTCCGGCTACAAATATTTGTTGATAAATGTTCTGAAGCTAGTCAAGTCTGTATGTAAACTGAACATAATCTTCACCCTGGTCTAAGGAGTAAATGTGTTGTTGATTTACAACCAGGCCTCCGTGTACACACTGACCAGGTCTGACTCCCCTTTTGCAAACCATGTCTTCTGCAGCAATTCATTGTAATAGAACTGGGGGGGAAATATACTCTGTCTCCGAGGCTATCCCTTCAGCATTTGTCATGATCCAAGTGAAAAACTAAGTCAGATGTATCCCTGACTGCTTGTGAATCAGTCAACTTCACCTTCCGAATGTGATCCTGCTTCCTATCAGCCTACCTACAGCCAACAACTGTACACCTTATCCATTACCTGATCCGATTCCAACGCAGGAAGTAGAAGAGAGAGCCTCTTCGTCTTTCAAACAAGACAAATCAGTGCGAATTGTTACCATGGATACATCACCATCCCTGAGTCTCATTCACCATGAAAGTCTTGAGTGGTATTCGAAGCTTAAACATCCTCAGTCCTGCTAAAGTGATATGGTGAATTTCAACCTTTGCTGGTCTGCGGAAGGACATTTCCCCTCCTGCTCATTCTGAGAGGAATGATCCTTTTGTTCAGAAGTTCTTAGAGAACTCCTCGTCCCAAAATTCTTGACCCTATATCCCATGCTTTTCACAAGATGTCCTATTAAATGGGCTTTTATCATGCGTATTATTATGTTTTTACTTTATACTTGCATTTTTGCTGGCATTCACTGCGGGCAGCAAAGAGAATTTCATTGGACAGGAAAACATTCTGTGAACATATCAACGAACACTTTGAATGTTTGAATAACTGCTGCCAACCCAGTTTTCTATGCTATTTTCAGTGATTCAAAACCAGTGCTGTAGTTATCCAAGTGCTTGAACTCGATTATTCCCTTTAGCACTTCTATCTATTCTTTACATGTTTGCATTTTGTTTATCACTAGCCCCTGTGTCGATCTAAACTCTTTCATTGTTCCAGCCCTTCCAGGGCTATGACGTTTTAGACCTCCATCTGATTTTGTTTTTTGTTGCTTGTTTTTCCTCCTCCCGAACTGGCTGCCTGTTTGTGGATTTTTGTTTTTCAGTCTTTTGACCCTGTGTACCGTTGCATTTACCTTCTAATAACATCTCCCTTCCTTGTGATGTTGTTATGAATAAACCTGTCACCTAAAGGTATGCAGCCTAAAGACTTTATAATGAGCCCATTGTGTGAATCTTGCCATTGAAAGGCCAATCTTTTTTTAAATGCATTCCATTTAGTGACTCAATGTACACCTCCAGATATGATTTTAACCTGATCACATTTGCACACATTATTATTATCTGTAATGTGTCCACATTATGAACCCACTGGCACACAATGCCCAAATCAGGTAACATTTTCTTTTTTCAATTAACAGATAGTAGCACGTCAGTTTTCTTGCAAAAACAAAGAAGACATTATTATTTTTGCCTCTGCTCTCTTTCCAGCTGGGGTCAGTGCCACCGTTGTCCAGAGGTTGACTTGGATGCAGGCTGCCGGAGAGGGCGGTGATGAAGACCTTTACACCAGTTATATCTCTGCACCTGGCATCAGATTTTTGAGTTTTAAATGAATAATTATCAGCAGCTTAATGTTGCGACTGACTACGACATCGGTGCTCTGTATTTATGTGGTGACACATTGTACAGCTGTGATCCGAAAAGCAATTGTTGAAAGAAATTGTTGCTTTGAATATGAGAAACACTGCCACGTGTAAATTATTTCATTTCTTTTATCATATGAAAGGGAAGTCGCAACTCGAGCGTCGATGAAAGTTCTGGCACTTAACTATTTACTCATTCCACTTTAATGACAGGGATTTCATTAGTCGGTTCTCATCTCTAAAAAACACTGTGTGACTGTTGAGGGCCAGAGGTTCATTATACTTGAACAAATCTAGCTGTTTCCTGTAGTTTGAGATTCGGTGTAAGTAGTGTTTCCTGTAGTTCTTGCAATTTGAGATTCATTGTCGAAAACTAGAATAATATGATGCTTAATCCGATACTTTAAATGTAGTACGCGAACATGAAAGAATCGTTCACTCAAAACCAGAACACATAACTGTTATTTCAAGTTTAAAATGATCAAAAACACAACACGAGTCGTCTCCCTAGATTATTTATAATACTGACCTCACAGTGTTTTAAATGAGATACCGCATTGCTCCTCTAAAAAGAAATTGGTTTTAATCTTGACTCAGTGGGAAGCTGAATATCTGACATCGCATTGTGAATGCCAAGCAGACTCTCTCTCTGGATGAATGTTTTTGTGTTGTAGTTGTGTTAATATCTGCAGTTCAATATTCAGTCACAAACTGTCATGACTCTGTGATTACGCCAGCCAGTCAGATATCACTGGAGCATGATAGATACAATCACAGTAATCTTTCCTTGTATGTAGAAGGTTCCACACAATGACACAGTTAAAGTGCTTCAGGCATCTTTGAATCTTCAAGCTCAGAGCAGCACAGTGACGAAGTGGATAACTCTCGCTGCTGGTGATGGAGATGTCTGCTTGCCGCCCACCCAAAACTACCTATATGTGTCCAGATGAGTGTGTGTGTGTGTGTGTGTGTGTGTATGCAGTGCTCTATTGAATATTTCATTTAGGTCAAGGACAAAATAACACTTGTTCGTGAACACAATGAAATGAACACAGAAAAACAGAGACCTGCTAATGGCAAGCACATGGGCAGGCAAAGCGTACTGCTTTAATTGATAAAATAAATTGTGCTTTTTATTGAGCTGACATTCACTTGTTTTTTGGTTTTTTTTTGTTTGTTTTTTTTGTGTTATGTAATTCGTTGCCTTCGCAGCCAGGATATAAAGTAATCTGTGTGTTGCAAAAATTGACGGGGTATAAGAATAACCTAATTTTACTTCTCAATGACTGATTGTGAGAATGGTTGTCCATTTGTACATTTCCCAACTCACTATTTTACTGTCAATCCTCTTCTTTTACATACCAGAAAGAGAACCATTTCATAGTCTATAGTGTAAGAGGCTTTTACCAGACAATACAATGAAAGATGGTAAAACTTGTGCTAATTATTATGGGGTCTTGGGTACCATGAGTTTCGTGGCAATACTGTTGTCCACTAAAATCTTTAATTTTTCCTTTTCTTTTGATTTTTTTTTTATTAAATCCTCATTCACTACCATCAAATATACTATAAAAAATGAATAAGTTGATGTGAAACATTCCGATTCAATTTTAACCTTAAACTTTTCATGACAAGGCGCATTGGTTCGTGCTTCCGGCTCGCAGCAAGAAGGTCAGTGGCTCAATCCTGGTGGTTCCTGGTTCAAATGACGCGGTAAGTTCATTGGAGACCGCAAAGCGCCCAGATGAGTGAATGGTTGTATGTATCTATATGTCGCCCAGTGATCAACTGCCAAGGGTGATCCCCGCCTCTCGCCCAATGGCAGCTGGGATAGTCTTCACCATCCTAGTGAGTCTGAGTGCAGGATAAGTAGTAGAGATGATGAATGACTGAATGGATGTTTCTTAACAGCATAATTTACAGATGGGGGGGTGTTTATCTAATGAAATGTTCTTGAGTATTCTCCTCCATTTTGGGTCATTATGTATCAAAATTATTTGCCTATAATATGAACATTAACCAATAGACAAACGACGCAGACATGGTAACATTTCTTGCAGCAGCTGATGGCTCCCAAATTTCCAATTTTTGCAATCATATCTGACTCTCACTCCGCAAATAGGTGCATATGTTTTGCCCGATGGGAAGAAACGCATCTTATTAGTCGCCAACTAAAGAGAAATTGCAAAAACAGAAATTCCAAGCATCATCACAATAATTTGTCTTATGGGGAAAATATTTGGGGGGAAAAGAATGATACTTATGGCTCAACTTGAGAACGAATGCGGGATTCGGCCTTATTGCGGCTAGTGAAACTTATTTACAGAGAACTGAAACAGAATAATAACTGGCTTCATTTGCCAAGATTTTGTACTCACAAAAAATCACTTGTTTGTTTCCTTGCTCATAGTGTATTCATGTAGATAAAGGAAGCTAGAACAAGGACAGTACGAAAGAGCATCATTAGCATTTATCTCAAAAATGTAAAAACAAGCTGACTAAGAAGGATAATCTACATCATCATTATATATTAGCTGAACATATGTTATCCATTAATGGAACGCAGTCGTCACTCATTCATGGCCATTTAAAAATAGAGGAGAGTATTTTCGTAGTGCATGATTACAACACAACAACTGAGGTCACCTTCACTTCAATATTCAGTATCGTGATTTATGGGTGGTTTAGTATGGCCCAATAGAATTTAAACAACCAAGCAAAGAGATGGAGGTCTATTCAAGGTTGTGTGCTTATCCGGCATGTGTTTTGTGAGCTCCCGTCACTTTGAAATAACTGGAGAAACAACTTTATGCCATATTGTTCCTTGCACTCTGAAGTATCTTCACTTTGTCATTAAACATAATATCTGAGAGTTGAGATAAAAAATGTATTGAGCACCTGGTGGTAGCAAGCAGTGGGCTGTGACTCATACAATTTAAAGGAAGGTAACTGCTAAAGTAGAGTTCTCACTTATGCAAAGTAGCTCTTCAGTCTGGAAAATGTGCGTTTTCTCTCATCACAGACATGCAGAGGAATTTGTGTATAAAGTGAGGTGGTGAATTTATCAGAACAACAGAAGATCAGAGTGAAGGAATGGCGTATATCTTTTAAATGTTTCTGTTTCCTCAAGAGCTGCATAAATCCATGCAGTGGGCAGTGTGTTTGTGATGTCACTAGTTGCATGCACACGCGTGACTAATGGGCCTTAATGAGAAAATACTCCTCTGGTTGTGTGGCAACGCAAGGCAGTTGCCCCTCCAGGGCCAGACAGGTGACGTGAGCAGCAAAGCGAAGACTTTATGAGTTGTCTTATTGAGCATTCCAAGTACAGAGCCAGCCTACATTGTCTTATTAGCAGGTTTTTTGCAATTATGGCTCAAGAAGGTTACCAGCCAGAGCCAACCCTTAGCTCTTTCAGCACCGAAAGATTTCAAATTGGTAAATGGTCTCAACTTCACAATTTGCAGTTTAAAAGTGCTTTTTTGCTCGTTTGCATTCATCCATTCACCCATTCACACATTCACAAACACACACACACACACACACACACACACACACACACATATAGACACACACACACACACACATACACCGATGATGGCAGAGCACCTGGGGGTTCAGAGTCT
>CAAKHD010010567.1:19429-49429 GCA_901007705.1 Fistularia tabacaria
TAAAAGTGCTTTTGTGCGTTTGCATTCATCCACACACACACACACACACACACAGACACACACACACACACACACACACACACACACACACACATATAGACACACACACACACACACATATAGACACACACACACACACACATACACCGATGATGGCAGAGCACCTGGGGGTTCAGAGTCTTGCCCGAGGACACTTTGACATGCAGACAGGAGTACCTCAGTATCGAAGGGCCAACCTGCCAACTGGTGGGATGCTCTAACATCTGAGTCACAGCTGCCAATCATGGTGAATTTTTGGACAATATATAGATTGAAAACATTTGTTCTGGCTTTTGCTATTACCTTTTCTTTGTCTTTTTTTTTTACTGTTAAATGATAGTCTGTTTTTAGACAAACAATGTAAAACAGCTTGTCAGTTTTATTGTATCCAAAGTTTAATCTCTTCTGTTTCTTGTTTACTAGTGCTGATGCTCTCACACTGCTGTCAGCCTGGTTGAAAGAAGGTGCTTGTTTCAGCACATTTTGTTGCGTCTTCTTATTAATTTACCCAGGCTCTTCCGCTCCTTCCAGTTTTGTCTCTTTTGTCATTCTGTCCTCCTTGCATCCTATGCTGTTTTAAAGCAGCACCTGTCCATTGACCCCCTGGCCTTGAACTGACCATCATTTTTCAATTTCTTAAGACTCCAGGAACATATGACAGACTCAACAAATGCTAAGTTCCTCTCAATATGGCATGCCAGCTCCTCCACCACCACTTCACCCCACCCTGCTCCACCAATTAAAAGCCTTTCCAATGACTAGGTGGCCCTCACAGCCAAAATACAGGCACAGCCCACCAGGAATTCTCCTATTACTCGTGATTAGGCACCCCGGGATAAGTTACAGCTGCAGTTGTCAGCTGGCATGGGAGCCTGAGCATTCTATCTTCTGCCGGATAGAAAATACCTTGAAGGTAACAATGGGTGAAAAGTAATTCTTTCAATAGATAGGGATATGGATGTGTGTGTTGGTGTGTGTGTGTGTGTGTGTGTGTGTGTGTTTGCGTGTATGCGTGTGTGTGCGTGTAGTAGTCGTAGTAGCTAGCAATGATATGTATTTCATTCTGTATTTTCTGCACACAGAACACATTTTCTTTAAGTCTGTGAAATTACAGCTCATACTGCTTTGTCCTCATGGGGAATGGGAATTAAAGCAGGTAGGTTGCTGCTTGATGGGGCATTAACTAATTGCAGAGTTTTTAAGATGTCAAGCAGTATAGATTGTGTGCGACATCCTTTAACATACAGTGCACTGGGAGCCATGGAGTCAGTAGAACTTGTGCGGTAAAAGAAAATTATCTGTGGATGCTCTTAATAGACTGCTTAAAATGAACTGATCTCAAAAGAAATCTCTATGGAAATGAAAATTAGATGCATGTGCTTCCAGGCTACACTAAAGGAAATCTTGTCATACAGTAATCCGCGTCACAGCTGTTAGTTTGGTTTTGTTTTTTGTTTTTTTTATTTGTTTGGTTCTTAATTATATATATATATATATATATATATATATATATATATATATATATATATATATATATATATATATTTGTATGTGTATATGTGTATGTGTATACATATACATATGTATATATGTGTGTGTGTGTGTGTATCTATCTATCTATCTATCTATCTATCTATCTATCTATCTATCTATCTATCTATCTATATATGTAAATGTATTTATATAATTACCCTATTTCCAACAGTTATAAGTACTCTGGTTGGCATATAGTCCCTAAAATATTAAAATACTTTTAAAAAGGATTGAATAAATAAGAAAATATTTATGAGCCACATTTCATGTATCAAACAGATAATATAATATGAATTTATTTGTATTCATATTTTATTTTTATTACCCTTTATAAAACACTCTTTATTTTGCATAATGAATTATATATTTTAATGAATAAAAACATGAAAAATAGGTATTTATATTTTTTTCGTTAACTACAATGGAAGGTTTCTTTTGTCAGTGTTATTAACCGTTATTTAACTCGAGCAATATTTATCTTTTAACTCTTGCAATCTGACAAAAATATTTATGTGACCAAAGCATGATCAATGGCACTTTTTTCTGCACTTTGCAATAAAATGAATTCCATAAATTGTCTCAAAGCCAGCATATGCAATTCATTATCTCTGCCTAATGGCTGTCAAACCGTTTTATAAAGGCTGACAGCCGGTCAGCTCTTTTATTTCATTCTCACAAAGGATTGCAATCTAACCACCGGTGTCTGCTTTATTTAGGCTTGGAAAATAAAATACCTATTAACCTTTTTTATTGCTCTGCCGATATGAAAGATTTGAAGTCCCAGAAATCATTAATAAGTTGCACTGAAGTGATAGATATAAGGCCCTGAAGTGGTCACAAAAACTGGTTTCATCAGGATCCCTCATCTGCATACAATCAAACTGAGCGGTGACCCATTAACAAAAGGACGAACACGAGGTGGGAGACTTGTGAAGGGGTATGTGCTGCCGTGACAAAAAGAGGCAGCGGATGAATCAGTCAGGCGCCGTGTTGGTTGTAAAAAGCCTCACTCTCTATTCTGTCCGCTGGCAATATCAGGCAGGTTCTCTATCAGCGAACCTCAGGCTGTTGCAGGGTAGTCAAGACACATTGCTTCACTGAGAAGTCAGAGAGAAAAGATGTTCTTTCTCCATCTAAAGAACATGGATCTTTTTTTCTCCTGGAAGAAAAACAGGCTCATTATTTTGATGAGAAAACAGCTGGTACTCTGCCAATTAGGCCTTGAATTCAGATTATTAGCGAGGTTTGCTGCCGGCACTGATGTTTTTTTGTGTGTGTTGGTTTAGAATATCATCTTTTGTCACAGCTGACCCCCTTGTGTGTTCAGTACCAGAATTAGACACAACTTTGGCCGAAGTCAGGAATTGCACAGCGTTTATGAAAATATGAAAAAAAAGAGCTAGAATATGAGAGCTGGCAACACAGCATAGCAGATGGAGTGAAAAATATGGGATGTGATTGAGCTTTTCCAAGGCAGGTCTGTGTTATATCCAGTTTTTAAATCAATAAATCATGAAAGTTTTTGCACAGATGGCGTTTTCATTCTATTTGAATTTGATCATAAATTGAAATGAATACCTAAAGCAAGTCCTGTCAGCCGGGAGTTTGATGTCATCAAATGCATGTCAAGGCTTCCGCACAAACTTTATTGTACCTCCATTAAAATCTAAAGTTTGACTCCTAATAATTACATGCCGGTCACTTGCCGTCTCTCAAATTAAATGAAAATAGAGACCCTGGGCCCTTTGCACAACAATGATCTCCGTTTTGCTGAATTGAAAGTCCGATTGTGAAGGTGAGGCTGATGTTGAAAAGGGAGACATTTGATAAGATAATTGTATCTGAAAACAAAGTTTTAAAATATAATTTCATTGTCATTTTTTTTTTTTTTTGTCCAGTTCAGATTCCCCATGTGGTATAAAGTGATAAGCATATTTCACAGCTTATTTCACGTGTGGAAAATTAGCTTTTCACTCTGTGGATCTTCCTTATCAGATATTCATTCATAAACATGGGCACAGGCAGACTTTAATCACTCCTCATTCTCCTTCGACATCGATCAAAAAGCTGACCTGGGAAGTAGAATGTAAAAATGTATTGCTGAAAAGGATATTCTGTCGCGTTTTCAGTTGTCATAGATTTTTCCTGGCTATATTTCACTTTTTGCTCAGTGTTTTTAATTCTCTGTCAACTGGCAGCACAAATCAGCACAAATCTTGTTCAACACCCACAGAATGTCTTATTCTCTGAATACCCGAGGACACAAAGAAGAAGCTGGCGTCATCCATTCATTTTTTACTTGGCCAATTGAACATTGATTTCAAAGCAGGGAACTGGGGGACATTGTATTTTGTTCTGAAATGTTTCGGTGTTTTTTTTTTTTTTCATTTTACATATTTATTTTCTTTCCTTCCAGTGATCTGTGTCACTGCCTCCCACAATAATGACAGTGAAAACACAGATTGCTCGAAGAACTCATATGTATTGTCTTTTGTCTCAGCTGCCTCATCTGGTCTTGTAATGTAGAACCATGGGTAAAAATATGTATGTTCATTAAGATACATAGTACTTCGTGCTCAGATTGATACTCAGTTTATACCATGGCTTGGCGCTCATACAGGGAAGTAGGGGGCACCAGGAAACCTCGCTTCATCAAAAAGCAGCAAAAGATGCCTATAAGCATATTTAAAACTAATTAACTCATTCTATCATGGTTGTTAAAGTCTCAAAAACTAAAATAGCAACACACTGGGGGTTGTGCTCTTTCTTACCCAATCACAGGAGGCCTGTCACCAATGTGGGGTTGCTAGGAAACCAAAGGGAGGAAACGTTTAGTGGTATATTATGTATGTATATTATTTTTGGTTTGGCTGATATCCATGTAACATGTCCCAGGCCAACTCAGTCATGAAAACTTTATTTGAGCTGAATTTCATTTTCTGCTCCAGGAATATCGACACACATCACTAACTGAATATTTCAGATCCCTCACTGTAATTCCATCACTTGCGCAGTACACAGCTTTATTCTTTGTTCCTAATTTTAAATTCAAATCTGTGACGAATTACTAAAACATGGGAATGGTTCTCATTGTTGCTTATTTTTGGACAAGGTCTTCTGCTCTGCGCCACAGAATCTTGTAATCACTCATTAGATTGCTGGCAATGGTTATTCCAGACACAGCTGTGTACCTCTGAGGACCTGGGATGTTTGGGCCTTTTATCAATGAGCAAGTGGACAGACGGTTCACAGAACAGTTTGTTTCAGGCCCGTTTTGAAGGAAGGGACTTGCTGGATGCAAGTTTTCTCCAGCCAATGGAATAAAGCAATTGTGACTGCTTGGTAATGGTGAAGGTGCAACTTTCACAACTAAATCCCAAAGGTAATGTAGATACTGTATCATATCCATGTTGATTTGCTTAATTCAATGCCAAAATGCATACTCTTGATTTTTTGTTAGATTACAAAAATGTAACTCAAATCCAAATGATTTTTTTCATCTTTATCTTTTTTTGACAGAAGTTTTATATGGATCAAACTTTTTATGGAAAAATTCATCAGTGTCATGTCATTTGTCTCATAATTTGCAAGATCACTATGTCCTGTGACCACTCAAGTTAACTGGACATTTTTTAAAACCGAATTTTTTTTATATCATAAAAGGTTCTAATAGATTTCGACAACTGTTCTCTTGAGGCTTGTATTCACATCTTTGGTTTTGATACACTGCTGGTGAGGATGTGAAAATAATCCCCTTTCAAAACATTCTTTGCTTGGACAGGATGGCTCAGGCATTTCTAAGCAAGGGAATCTAATTAAAACAAACCCTCTTATATGCAATATATTCTGTTGCAGTCAAAAGAACAAAGATACTTTAGTAACCAGAACACATTGGAAATGTTTATTGATGAACATTCATGAATATTATTTTCACTGTGACAAAACAGGATAGCAAAGAAATGCAGAAAGGAAATTAAAGCCATGTATCAAGGCTACCTTTATTTCTGAAAGGACATGGAGGCTGAGCAGATGAGCGTCCCAGAGACTATACAAAGCAAACAAAATGATATGTAAGTTATTTAATTAAATGTTGTTTCTCTCATAGACATTTTAGGCCGCAGACTAATGATGATCATCTGTTTCATACCTCGTGTCTGACTTTGAATAATCCTTTGTGGGAGTAAAGGTGTGCGTTTTCTATCAAATCATTGCTTTGTTGTCACAAACCGTTTATAATAATGTTAGCAAACAGCCTCTAATTTAAAGCCTCCTCTTCTTTTTAGCGACGATGCAGACTCTTATGCTAAAGTATGTCTAGTCAGCTTGGGCCAGGGTTTTTTTTAGAGAAATGCAATATAAATTTGAAAAAAGGAAGTAAATGCTAATCTGTAGCAAATGCAATTCTGCTAAATGTGAAGTGGTTCTTTTAAATGAATTGAGAAATAACTTCATGCAAAAAATGACCCATGGTGAAGAAGGAAAGAGAGGAATGACTCAGAGTTCTGTCAGATCTGACTGTATCACCTTTTGTGGCTGTATAATCTCGAATGCAGCACAGAAGTCGTCTTCCTGCTGTTTGGGTTTTTTATACAGTATGTGGCCTGGCAGGCTGTTTGTTCTTTGGCAGGAATAAAAAGCCGTCTTGAGCATCAGAGAGAGAATCAACAGAGCAAACTTTCTTTTGCAGACAAAAACAACACTGGACAAAGTAAAATCTGAAATAAAGAATGAACAATGGATAGGCAGATAGATAAATAGATATCCATGTATTGTCAAAATGATTACCTATATAAGTTGTAAAACTGATGGTTAATGGAACTTTTTCAAAAGAAAAGGATCAAATGTTGGCTGTTGTTTTTTCCGGTGATTTTTTTATTATTGTCATTATAGTTAAAATATAATTTACACGTCATTATGTGCACTTTATCCTCTAATCTACTGAATTACTATTCTATTTTTGATGGCAATCCGACCATGACTGTCACATTAATACACAAACTCGTGTACAGTCACTGAAGAGTGACTTGAGATTAAAAAGAAACAAAATACAATGATCTCATCCTTCGCGTGCCGCAGTTCATTATAAATCTGGCACCTATTTAAGGGCTCACCATTTTCACAATAGTTAAAATGACTTTTTTTCCTTTATTTATTCATTATCATCATTATCATTGATGATAATACACTGATGATTATACATACCATTGTATAAGACTTATCATCTTTCTTTCATTATCTATACCATTCATAATCTACTGAATCATAATCTACTAATCTACAGAATACCACTAATTCTGCACTCACAGGGGCACTGGAGCGTATCCTCGCTGTCATTGTTCGAGAGGTGGGGTTCATCCTGGACCAATCATAGGGCCACATATAGAGACATACAACCATTTACTTTCTCATTTTCATGTCTGGTCAATTTAGAGTACTCAATTAATCAACTGCATGTTTTTGAATTGCAGGAGGAAACTGGAGAACCAGAAGAAAACTTGATAAACTGGACTGGACACACAACACAGATGCCCAATACAGGAAGGCTCAGAGCAGGATTGTTCTTCCTGAGGAGACTGAGGTCGTTTGGTGTCTGCAGCGGGCTCCTCAAGACCTTCTACCAGTCTATGGTAGCCAGCGCACTCTTCTTTGCTATAGTGTGCTGGTGGGGCAGTGCCAGGACTGGTGAGGTCAACAGGCTCAACAAGCTTGTGAGGAACGCTCGCTCAATGGTGGGACTCAACCTTGACCACCTTGAATCGGTGGCTGTGCGGAGGGAGAAGGACAAACTGGAAGCTATCCTGGACAATCCTTCCCAACTCCTGCACAACGAGCTGTGGCATATGAGCAGCTCATTCAGCCAGCGGCTCATCCCACCCGGTGCAGAATTGAACGCTTCAGACGTTCCTTTGTGCTCACGGCCATCAGACTGTATAACAGCAGTCTGGACGGGACACAACTCTGACTGCCTGGGGGGCATCTGTCCACTCACCCACTCACACGCCCCTAACTACCATTGGTTCACTTACTGGTCACCTACCTATTAATTCTTGTTTGTGCGTGTTATTTATCTATGCATGTCTATGTGTATAATGTGTATATGTGTATATATATATATTTCTGTAGGTATGGGTATGTGTATGTATATGTATGTATATGTGTGTATGGGCATGTATGATGATATATATATACACACACATACATGCACATATATACACACATATACATACACATACATGGGTATGTCCTACAGAAATATATATACAGACACACACACACATATATATATATATATATATATATATATATATTTCTGTAGGGTTAGGGTATGTGTATGTATATATGTAGGTATATGTGTGTAGGTATGGTGATATATGTGTGTATATATATGTGTCTATGTATATGTTTGCACATGTACGTAATCTTTCTTTTCTAACTGTTTTTTGATGTTGTTGGTTGCGCTGCTGCAACACACGAATTTCCCTTATGGGGATCAATACAGAATTATCTTAATCATAATCTTAAACCAACACAGGGAGAATATGCAAACCTCACACAGTGTGCCATCCGTATCACTTCATATCCAAAACACAACACATGAACATTAAAAAAAATATTTACTTTAAACAAAATAACAGCTTGCACCTCAAATAAAGTCAATGCTGAAATGCCAAGATGAATTCTTGTGTGTCTGTGCCTTCCTCATCATATTCACGTTACTCAAAATCAACAAAGTTGGATCAGTGTGGCCATGTACAGTATACAAACAAGAATGGAGATTCCTCTTTTGAGCTGAATGGTACAGTAATGAATAATTTGTGCGACAGAAGTAGTTTTTTTGTTTGTAAGTTTTTTTCAAACAAAAGTGTGCACTTAAAATGCATCATGTCCTTAAGTATCATTCCAGGCACAATGAGAAATTCTAGATCTTTAACAGCTGAAAAAGCTTTTGGAGAATCCAAAAGTATGGGAGGCAAAAAACATATTTTACTGGGTTTTAAAGCCAAGAATTATCACATCTGTGTAATTAGCAAAACTCCTTTTTCCATTGACCAAACACAGATTAAACTCATCCTCAATGTATTACCACACATTTGTCATATAACATAATTACAACAGCATGATATAGGCAGATTTTTGGGGGGTATTGTATTTGTTTTTGCTTCAGTTTGATTTCACAAGGCCATTAGACTGGACAAAAACACATTCTCGCTTTTGCAAAAAGTCCATATTCATTCTCAGGCCAAGCAGTGTTTCTGAAGCACGTAACGGTTAAGTAAGGGTGCAACAGGATTGGATTGGATTGTTGTTTGTGATGTCATGGTCATAGGAACCCCCCTAAAGCTGAGTTCTCAATTGGCACAGAGGAAAATGTACACTTTCATCAGTGAATGGGAAAATGTCTCTCGTATGTAGTGCAGCACATTTATCAATCTAGCGGGGCATCAACCTTCACCTGAGGAACTAGAAGAAGATTTCTGACTGGAGAGAGGACATTAATGTAGCATGAATGCAAAAAATAAGAAATGTGTGCATCCTATTTCTCATCACCAAATGTCTGTTTAGACTTATATTGATGGAATAGCTATCTTTGACAACTCGATGTGCCTCCAGTAATTCTCTTAAATTGTCTTTTTGGAAAACGGCCCAGAAATGCCTGAAGTACATTAAAACTGTAGGCTTTAATTCTTTGGCACCGTTTCAGGTTATGCAACAGCTAATCACTGTGAGTGCTTACGAGTTTATTAGGATGCTTCCATACTTTAAGTGACATGACAGGACCACAGTGCTGTGCAGGTTTAGTAGCAAACACTGGCTCTGTGTGTGTGACCTCTGGTAAATGAAACATTTACAGGATTAACACACCAACAAAAGTAGTTCTTTTCCCAATTAAATCATTGTTACCGGGGCAAGACAGTGAAAGACTAACTCTATTATCTTGCTGTTTTCCAGATTATAGTACGGGGTCACATAGAGGCAGACAATCATTCACACTGTCATTCATACCAACATACTTACAGTCAATTGTGGATTTCCTATTTGAGAATGAATCAGATTCCGAAAGAGACACGTTCATTCATTCATTCATTTATTTGTTCATTCAATACCAATACCGCCTATCCTATTTTTGTTAAACTCAATGCACACAGAGGGTTTTCAAAGTTATAGAGTACAAATAGTTTGCAAAGGGATGAACAACACTGGGGTGAAAGCAAAGCTTTTTAATGTGAGAGGTAACAAGGTCTGTTGGGCATGTTATTGTGAGAAAAGAAACCATGGGAATCTGTGTAGCAGCTGCCGTTCATCTTTACCAAGGTTGAACTCTGAGAATTGCTCTCCTCGTAGTCAAAACACTGAGCCCTTAAAATTCACTGCCCAACAAAAGAGTACAGATGGTGAGAGACAACACAACGTTGAGACTGCCGACATGATGAAAAATCACATTTCCAGTTCAAGTCTTCAAAGCAAGATGGAGGATCCCGCGTGGAGCCACGCAGGACATGGGAGAACACACAAAATCCTTGTCAAAGGCTTCCTTCGGCCAGGGGATTCAAATCAGGAACGTTCTGTCTGTGTGGCCAAAGTGCTGATCACTACATCGCATTGCTGCAAGGCAATCAATCGCACTCTTAAGAAAGACCTTCATTATCACATTCAGTTGTACATGCAGAACAGCATCAGCGAAATTTGACCACTGCATTTAACCTATCATGGATGAACCATGAGAAGAAGACAGCTAGTGAACAGCGGAAGGGGAGCAGTCAAGGGTTCAGTGTCCTGCTCAACAACATCTTGACAGGCTACGAGGAGCGAGGGAATAGAACCATGAATGTTTGGTTCCAAGCATGATCACTCTAACCCCCTGAGCAACACCGCACTTAAATAGTAATTGTGGATGAAAAAAATTGACCCATCACTCAAAAAGATGTTTGTTAGATTAACTTAGACTAAAAAGTATCATCTAATCATAAAAATATATGCAATTTCAAGTGAAGAAATTCAAGTCCAGTTGCCACGACAAGAAGATTTTGAAAAGAATTCTCCATGACCTGGATGACTGAGAACCTCCACAGACATCAAATATATGTGTTTTTTTCTTTGTTTTATTTTTTTAGTTTTAATGGAACATAGAAACGCACCAGTGGGCTCTTCAATCAAACTAGGAGCCGGTGATATTGCTTCGAGGCTGGATGCTGACCCACTGCACTGCTATGGCTAACCATTTGTATTTGTATCAGTTTCAGTGGTTCTGTGTATTTTTGAAAAATCAAGCAACTCCGCGTAACATGGAACAAAGTGCATTGAGCACAAGACATTTAAAGTCGAACATAGACTTACTTGAACAGATGGTTCCTCACTTCATTTAGCCTTTCAAACTGAAAATGCGTTTGAGCTCTGACCTTCAGCGAGCTGGTGTGAATACCACTATACAGTACCTTAAGGGGAAGCAACAGCTTACAACACAAACTAAAATTCATCAGAAATATAGAGCTCAGAGCTTCTCTTTCATTATGATGAAATTCTATTCACTTTGGATTCAATTCAACAGTTTTTTGAAGCAGGTTCGTCGACCTCTGCTCCCGTGACAGACAGCCATATGATGGAGAAAACTACTATGAAAGCTTGTTTGTGTTTTCTCGCTCCATACTCCAATACACAAATATGCGGACTCTACCAAAGGACCTGAGGTTTTTGGATGACTAGAAATGCAGCTTCAGTCTTCTTTGAGCTTGATTTTGTCTATTTGTTTTGCAAACAGCTTCAAGTTTATTTACGTTTTCTTTCCGAAAGTTTTAACAGGTGGTCTGCATTTACACTCCGATGCTATTCATAGTGTTTCACTTTTGCCTCCCAACTAACTTGACTTCACTGATTGCCATCCAGGAAAATGTCATCATGGAATAATAAAAGACGATGACAATGTGTTCAAATAAACAAGGAAGACCATAGTTTTTTCAAAGATTGATTTAAAACAAATATTAGTTATTGGGATATGAATTAAACATCACTATTTCAAAGAATTTGGGGCCGTTAAACTTTTGTTTTGTTTTGTTTTTTCTTTTAAGGTAGCCTGAACAGAACTCTCAAATTGAGGGCAGAGGAGTTGTCTCAGTCTATCAACAATATCTGGTAGGCACATTCTCGGGTATTTACTTTTGAAGATATTATGTGGAAGCAAATGGGACCTTCAAGGGGAAGAGGGCAAACAATTTGTGAACAGAACTGGATTCCCATTTTGTTGCAAAAGTTGTTTGGATGGATTTTTTGTTTTTTGTGTTTTTTACTTTATTTTGTTTTCTTTTTTTGGACACATTTTTCAAGGTATTCACTCGGCGGTTGAACCACAGGGTCACCTGTCAGTGGAAAATAGGGTACCAAGTCTGGAAGGCTGTGTGTGACTATGTGCATTTTTGTGCCTCTCTGTTTGTTTTACTTGTATGCTGCACCACTCACCTTAAAACCAGGAAGAAGTACATTACCTGTTTTGACTCCCCTGTGTATGAGTTATCGAATTTTGATTCACACTAGCACTATTAAAACCACGTCAATTTCCTCCGATGCAGTTTGATACTATAAAATAAGACTTGATAATGTCAGTAGGTCTTTGTCCCTTAACACCTATAATGTTGTGAATGAGTAATCAACTACACACAAAAGGACCTAATTGAATCGCAAAAAAACACAACAATGTGAAATTTAGAGTGGAAAATTAGTAGGTGGAAGTATGATTAAAAAAAGACTGCTCATTAGAAATGAAACCATAAATGTTGCTGTTTATTTTGTGAGTGCAGTTTCAAATAATATCATATATAATCCAGTGATATTCGTATTGAAACAACCCCAATACTGCAGTTTCTTTTTGTCTAAAAAAGGATTTTAATTTAGATATGTCACTTTGTTGCACTTATAACAAACTCTTAAGGACATGGAAGAAGTTTTACAGGTTTTCAAGCTGTTTGGGTTTTTCTAAACTATTCTCAATACACTTCCTATATTATTTGCAGAAAGGTTGACATTTATTTATTTTATTCGTATTTTGATTCATTAAGGCCCTGCTGAAATAATCATTGATGAAGCGCTTTGCTTGGTGTTGCACTGCTTTGTATCTCTGGAAAGATGAGCATTGATTTACATTCATTCTCTTGGTGATATTACTGTGAAAATTTTTCCCTGATTTCTCTCGAGACGCCATGTTTGAGATCAAATACTGAGCGGAGATATGTGACTCCAGCTCGGAGGTCGGGTGGATGACAACTGCACAGTCTTTGCCCACGCAAGTCTGACATCTTAAAACATAAAGAGTACTTTCAAGTCCAACACCATAGCAACACTTCTGCTTACCTGTTCTACCCACACATGACTCAGAGCCTCTAATCCACAATTGTAATCCCTCCTGTGATGTTAATATTAAAAACACTTTGGAATGCTGTAAAAATTCAAACAACCTGTGACGATGTCAGGAAAAGAGAGATTATGGGAGCAGAGAAAAGTGGTTTCCTGTTTCTTGCAGTCACCCAACTGACAGAGGTTTTAACTGCTGTGAATTGTGTGAATTGATTTGGTATATTAACCTCTATGAACCTGAATAAAAACAGAAATTCCTGAACGGGGAATGTGTTTTTGTATGCAAACGCAGAATAATAATTCAGCAATACAAAAAGGTGTAAGTGATACCAAAGGAAAAAGAAAAACACTTGTTAGCAAAACCCCCTTGTTTATTTGGAACTTTGGCCTTTATCAGTCCAATTCAAACACAGGGGTAGGTATCAAGGGCGAATACTGTTTGCAAGATGAATAAATGAAAAGATGATAATCACAATAAGCCAGCGTGTTGATCTTTCACATTGGGGTTTGAGCAAATGATTGTTCATAGCCGTGGTCCCATTGTTTTCAAAATCTCTGATTAAATGTTGAAGGGCAAGTGCTCGCACTCATTTCTGGACAGGAAAAAATGTTGACAGCTACAGTGCCATCATGTGTCAGGTCAACAAGACTGTCAAAACTGAGGGCACTGTATTTAAAATGAAATGTCCACCCACGATCGTGTCTTAATCCTCATTCGGACCTTCCTGCACAAAGTACATTCGGCCAACGCTGTCATGTTCTGCACCGACGGGCTCCTGAGTGATACCAAAAGAGTCGCTCTTGGGAAACCGCACCTGCTCTTCTTCATTCATTGTGGATTAGCGGATTGCTGTGGCTTTATTTTCTGAAGTCACATCATGTGACAAAGTCTTTCGTTTGGTTTTGTGATATCAAAATATTGAGACATTTCTAAGAAATTAAACAAATAACGCAATGAAGACATGACACAACGTGTGGACACGGTGTTGTT
Organism: Fistularia tabacaria; assembly: GCA_901007705.1. Classification (NCBI taxonomy): domain Eukaryota; kingdom Metazoa; phylum Chordata; class Actinopteri; order Syngnathiformes; family Fistulariidae; genus Fistularia; species Fistularia tabacaria. The sequence goes on from CAAKHD010010567.1 coordinate 33,336, forward strand.
TTTAAAATTATCTTAAATTAATACGTCCTTGTACGCATATTTAAGAGTACTATAAAACTGTTTTGTTGAAGAAAGTATTTTAATTCATCATTTGTAAAGTTAATTATTTGCAAAGACACACACAATACGTGGGCCTTTCTTTTCTGTCTTTCCTCTCTCCTTGTTTCAGGGTTATTGGCCTCAATTATTTTGATTATTATTTAGCATTGGATATAAAGCAGAGCAGTTGCCTTTGAACTTAACCCTTTCTCTTAATGTTTATTTCAAAAACTCACGCAGTCTTCATTTGAATAATTCAATAACTAAAACGTCTTTCAGTGGAAAGTAAATTGGAATGTGAGAAGGGTAATACCAAGGGGCAGATAAGAACAGCCCAAGTCCAACATAATGTTCCTGTTCAGTGAGCACACACTTGAAGAAATGAAGCTCTTAACATTGGAAACTTTGCTGTCTTTTCAAAACAGATTGTAAACCAAAACATACCCCATGGAGACCCGCCAAGGAACACACCTCCCTAACATCATCAGCCACTGCCCTCACACATACACCACCACTCATCTCGGCTGATGCCTTTGTAAGTGTGAATAATGACGGGGAATGTGTCGCCTCTGTCAAAAATCAGGTAAGTGCAAGAAACATTTTCAAGGAATCAAAAATGTGCCGCTAACCTCATGGAGAAATTGTATTACAGCGGTTGCTGCAATTAAAATAAAGGTTAACATTAAATAAAAAGAAGGGTGTTTCAGTAATTACAGACCTTGAGGTACTGGGAAAAAAAAGCATTTAGAGAATCGTGTCCAGGAGGGGAACATATTGCTGTGTTCCTTCAAAGAAGGAGGCATTTCATCAAACAAACAGAATCACACGTCTCAAAGCTAACAAACACATTATAATGAATAACGTTGTTTTTCTGACATGGCTTTTATGGAAAAAAAATATATAATTTCCATTTCATAATTCTTCTGCCTCATTATTTAAGTCGGTATATGTGAACAAAATTTTCCAGCATGGTTCGATCTTTTTTTTTTTTTTTTTAGTTCAATCAAGGTTGGCAAGGATCACTGATCACTGATGCTCAGGTCTTTTATCCTGATGTGGAGAAATGTTAAATGCAAATGTAAATGTTGGCGATATTTTCAGCAACAAAGCCATGACACCTGGCTGGCTTCAAAAAAGGGGAACCACGGAATCGCACACACATTATCATTTTGAGTGATATGAATTCCAGAACATTTCATGGTGGTCACGGGAATGACTTCTGTAAACCGCGAACCCTTGTTAAAAGAGACACTGAGTAGGTTTTAAGGCCTCTCCGCTCTCGCTTGTAGAAACGGTCCTTGGAAGGTTGTGCTCTCCTCACACCGTGGAGGCAGCGCCTCAGAGAGTGAAGGCTGTGTAATAGAAGTGGATAGTTCACAGGGGAGCACATGCTTCACTGGAGGGGAATTCTTTTTTGTATCAGCCAGCATATAAAAATATGCCAATCCAAATAATAGGAAAAAATTATGAATAAATAAGCCGATTATCAACCATTAGAGATAATAAGTGTGTCCCTCGGTACCCCTGAGTATTATCTGCTGAGTTTTGGACCAGGAGTGGCTACCAAATTAGGGGTGATATCAAAAAACAGGCTTAGATATCTGCCCTCTAAGTTCTGTTTTTTTATCTTTATCATTATTCTTCTGTGAGCAAAGGAAAAGTGTACACTTTGATCAGTGCGTGTGAAAACAACCTTCGCCACGCGGCATTAAAAAACTAAGGAATTAAGGAGACAAAGCCCCATTTTTGACCGCGGTAGGATAATTTTGATCGTTTTGACAGTATAAAACATGAAACCATTTGTAGATAGTATTCAACAGAAGGTCGAGATGACCTGGCTAAGGTAATAGGGAGTCGCTTTTTTTTTTTAAATTATTTTTTTGTAAACACAGTGACTTTAACAACTGCAAATATGTTTGTCTCATCTACTTGAACTTGAGTCACCATAAACCCATAGAAATGTTAAATATGCAATGAAATGTTAACAGGTGGTGTAAATACTCTCATCACCCTCACATTATTCTTAATCCCCTGAGGAGGAAGTGGAAGCACCCGTTTCAGATTGATGTCACGCAGCCACAGCTCCGTCCATAAGTCAGAGCCCATAGTTCACTTCAGCCCTACGGTACGACAGAGTCCATAACATATTGTCGTAACAAAGACTGGTGAAGGGATGGAGAGGCAATTTGCCACGGCTCCCCATTTTTCTCTGTGACCTTTTCTCAGGTGTGTGTAATGTATCTGTGTGGCTCCCAGTGTTCTAAATAATGCCCAGGCAGAATCACAGACCTGCCACAGCTCGTACACTTTGTCTCCACGAAGTGCAAGGCAGTCCCCAACGCAGGTACCCGGATTAATGAATGAATTTAGCTTGGTCCGCCTACAAAGACACTGCCATGTGCCTTTTAAACATTGCATCCATTATGTCTCTCAAAGAAACAAAACTGAAATTATTTCATTTCAAGCATCCATCAAACTGCAGACTGTATCGCAGCCAAATGTGAGATTACCACTGCTTCTGATGCAATGACGGCTGGGGGAAAGTAAAGGGCTCGATAAAAGCTGGTATTTCAAAATGAGGATATCTGCGTGGAAATTAGCATAAGTGACATGTGCTGAGGAGGTGGGTGTGTTTCAGCTCATGTTTGCCTTTGCACTGTTTCATTCCAGTCCCGGTGCCATACGAAATGCTGATAGATCAGGCAAAATGATGATGCACAGCAGCCACCGTGAAAGCCCCGGCTGCACAAATGGAAACCAGCTCTGAAAAGAGGGTAGCGATATGATGAAAAATGTTTGTCGAGACCGCCAGCACACACAGATGAAATTTCCCCAGCCGGGGTGAAAATCTTTTCAGGATGAGTTTTACCTTTACCTTTTTACAAAAGGACACGTTGCGGCCTAAACATTATGAACCTCTTCCGCATATGGAACTAAAAGGTATCTGCACGATAAATAAATCAAAATAACCTTTCTCCCTACCTCTCCCATCAAAAAAACAGGAGCGGCTACTGACTTCAGAGTTCTTTGTGACCAGCTCTGCAGAGTAATCTGAGCAGGGGAATAAGTAAGAGAAGCCACGAGTGCTGTTTTACTCAGTGATTGTTTTGAGGCTCAACTCGTGTTTGCTGAATCTTCCAGCTCCATTAAGCCAAATGTACAGCAGATCACTTCGCCACATGACATATTCCAATGTGAATTGCTTCTTAATGCATGGGTAAGCCCTCTGAAATATGCATAGCATGTATGTCCCAGCTTGAAACCTGCCTTGGAGTGAAAAAACTTACAAGCTCCACTGTCTGTTATGTATTTCATTAACCTGCATAATTCCGCCTTTGTGTGTTTGTTCATGGGACGGTAAGTGAATTAAACATAGCAAATTATCCTATCCAGTGTCAGCGTAGATTGCAGATAGTTTCACAGTGGCCCACATTTTAAAGCTCCTTATTTCCTACCTCTTAAAGGATTTGGAAATATCTCAGCATGTTCATTTAAAGACTGTGTCATTAAATATGTATTCACCGTATCCCGAATCCATACCGAGCTGCTTTGTATTCATCTGGTGTTATAGAGTAACAATGCTCAGATAGTGCTTTAATTGAACACACATGATTATAGTAAGTACATTGATTTAAATTAATTGAAACTTGGCTCGCCTGTTGGGATTTGATTCTGCGGTCAGAACAGGTACAATAGATGCATAACATAAAATGCAACATATATTTAATTTTTGTTTATGTATATATGTATGAAAATATTAAATCTAAGTCAAAGTCAACGAAATTGTCATATGTTTCACATATACAGAGAATGGAAATTGTGTTACTCAAAGACCCATGGTGCGATAGGAGGAAAAATTATGAATATGACAGTCAACAAGAACGACAAAAGAAACGCAGGTTATTGACAAAGTCCAAAAAAAAAGAACACAGTAGTGGGGGAATTCAGAGAACAGTGCAGTTTGTGGATGGTGTGTGTGTGTGTGTGTCTGTGTGTGTCTGTGTGTGTGTGTGTGAGTGCATGCGTGTGTGTGCGTGTGTGTGTGTGCGTGTGTGTGTTCGTGCATGCGTATGTGTGTGTGTGAGTGTGAGTTGCTTATGTATGTAAATATGTATATATCTGTGAATTGAATTTTTTACTTGTTTGTTTATTTGTGTGCTGGTATGAGGAGGGATTTTTTTGAAGAGTGTAGGTCAATAGGGAAAAAGAAATCAAAACTCAGAGTGTAGTTAATTCATCATTGTTTTTTTCTTTCCTTTGTGCTATAAGCCCCCGAAGCGGGTTACATGAAACAGTGATGATGTCCAGCAAGTGCTGTAAAAATGTAAATAATGTACTGCAAAAACAGCAAATGGCTGCACAAATCAAGGTATATAAGGCACAATATAATGTAAAAGGTAAAATAATCACAATTTAAAAATACCAATAATTATTATTGCATTATCCTTGCGGTTATATTTGAGATTTTGGTAAAAGTTGCTGAATTTTTTAGCGATTTGCATTAGGGAAGTGTGAAATCAAAAAACAGTTCCTTCACGAAAAGTAGATTGCCTTGAATAACCAGGTCATATTTGCTGAGAAGAGATATCGACAGTGACTTTTCAAATCTATATTTTTGGCTCTCGGGGCATTTCAGGACAAATGCAGTATCATAGTACTGTATATGAGACAAGGACACAAGAAGGAACATCTCCAGTTATTAACCATTAAATATAATGATTCCAGGGGGAATTATTGATGTGGAAGAATTGAAATTAAGCGTTTATTATTCAGCATCAATTAAGCATTCATTGTCGAAAATAGAAAGACTATAGCATAAAAGGACTGAATAACACACAGGATAAATTCAGTCGTATATGTACATGCATAACTATAATCAAAACTCTCAACACTAAAACAGATTTAAAAACATATATTTTAATGCTAGATTGAATGCATCAATATCTTTGACATAATCCATTTCTTTGTCTGTAATCCATACAACACAGTGTCACATCAATTTCAGTCTTATGTATTCCTTGAACCCCCAAATTACAAAACATATGGTGTATTTCTGGGCTTTGTAATCTGAAAGAAGTAAAAACATCAGTGCCTTTCCACATTGTGTTGTTGTTTTTTCAACAGCAGTTCTCCAGCACTGTACAAAAAGTATTCGGAAAAATAAAAACATTATCAAGGAGATGCAAGTGGCCGAAATAAATATTTGTTTAGATATAAGAGTCAAGTGTCATTTTACCCCATAAGCCACACTATCAACTGTCTGTACTCATTTTTAAATAGAAGCTATGGATACTCAGTCAACAGTTGAAATAGCTTTCAATTTCTTTGCAAATCTGGGTCTAGAACCCTGTTTTTTGATTTCACAGAGATAATTTCCCATAGAGATTCAGCTGTGAGCATTAGGCCTTCTTTTTTTTTCCTCATTAGTTGGAATCTTAAATTACAGTGCTAAAAAGTAGATTCACACTTCCTTGTGGTCTGGTCACCTGCAAATCAATGAGGAGGCATCAGCTGGAAGTGTATAACCATGTTTATCAGGGTAAGAAGAAGAGATAAACGATAAATGGTGGCAACTAGACTCCATCAAGTTGGCTCAAGGGACACGTGGGGGTGGGGGTGGGGGTGGGTGGGAGGGGTTGATTAATGAAGGCTGGCGACACAGGGAACAGCAGCGTGAGGGATACAGGAATAAAATCAACGGAGGAGTAAGTAGCACAGCAGAATGCATTTACCCACAGAGGGATGAAGGAATATCAAGAGGGAGGAGTTCTTCCTTCTGAAGATTTAGTTTAATATATATCATCATACAATTAGTAGAAGGCAATATCTTGTCTGTTACCCCGAGGGCCTCCTATCATTTATCCTGGGAAATAAATTCCTCATAAGTCAGAATGTAGTGCTTAACCATAAAAATCTTCATCTTTTAATCAGAAAAAATGACCAGTTGGAGTCCACTGAACAGGAGGTACTGATAGCGTCGAACATAGTGGAACTATCAAAGGACGCAGTTTCCTCATACGCAACTCATATTCATTCCTTTTGAAATATTAATTGGGTGAGAACCTTATGTGTCCACTAACCATGAAACACAATTAGCGCTCACACTAAACAAATTGCAGCCAGTTACTTCCAACTAGCACTCAACAACTCTGTGTTAATGTTAAATATTTAAACACGTCTAGGAAAGAAAAAGAGTGTGTGAGCAAAAGAAAGAGAAAAAAGAAAAAAAGGTTGAGCTGCGGCCTTTTGTTTCCGGACATTTTCAGTCCATGCACACTTATTTATTTATTTATTTATTTATTTATTTATTTATTTATTCATTTATTTATTTATTTATTCATTCATTCATTCATTCATTCATTCATTCATTTATTTATTTATTTATTTATTTATTTATTTATTTATTTATTTATTTATTTATGCCTATCTATATTTTGTCAACAGACATAGTGTGAGTGGTATGCTATTGTTTGCTTGCCCTATAGTTTCTCCACAAGGACCCAAGCGTTTCTGTTAGTAGAATTTCAAGGTGCCGGGTGAATTGTCAATGACAATGTCTCATGACATTGTACAAAAGTAAAAGATGCCATTTGAGTCCTCAAGCTTGAAGGAAAAATTATTTTGTGAATTTATATATATATATATATATATATATATTACACATATGGTAGGTTCCTTATTTGCTCCTTCTCAATTTTGCTACCTCCTCTGGAACAAGTAAAGTGTGCTTTGTCAGAGAAGCCATAAGGGCTGTTTTGCGCTGCTGTAACATTGTTGTGTTGTAGGGATGTTTCCTCTCAGCTTCACTGCTTCCATATAATAAGGCCAGAGGTTTCATATATTTCCCCATGTACATTTAATAATGCAATTAGGATTAATATTGTGCATGATGCCTCGCAATATAAATATGAAATGTTTGGATTAATTTCTTTGTTGCGAAAGGGCTATGAATGCCTTCTGGCTATACTGATCTAATGAGGTGCTGCATCAAGGACCAGGCAGATAATCAGTGGCACACATTTAACCGGTTATTTGAATTAATCAGGTGATACATGTGTGTGGGAATTCAAACCACGGGAAAGGGCAAGCTGCCTATATTTCAACCACATTCATGTGTCAAGAAGCATTTCAATCTGATTAACGTTAATGAACTCATCAACCAAGTTTGCTCAACAATTTAGACAGCACTTGTGAAACTCATAAATATCCGTTGACTTCAATGACATTAATTTTGCCTTGTATTAACTGTTATATTTTCATAATTGCTCAAGCCGGTCTCAAGTCCCGTGCAAAAAACATGCATGGATGCAGATAAACTAAGTTAAGACCGAATGGAAGTCATTAGTGATGATAAATGGTCACAAATATCAGACTGAGGACAAAATCCTGCAACCTAATGCTTGAGAACACTGGAAATGTGAAGCACTTCATATCTTAGGCACAGCTATGATGAGGGTAATTTGTTTCAAGCAAGGCGCTCCTTCCCTCTGTTCAAAGACTATTCTCCCCCAAAGCTGAAAACAAATGCTCAATAATGCAAAACAATTTATCTCAGTTTAGTTTTCAGCCAAGCATTCAAAGTTGACCAAAAGTGAGGAACATGACGGTGTCGGGGGTTGAAGTAACCCATAACAATGCACGACCGAAGGACAAGCTTTTACTTTCAGGAAATATCAAAATGGTACAGTTCTCTGCTCCAGTCTGGCCTGTGGATGTATTTCTCCCTCCTTTTTTCAATTTGTTAAACTGCTATTTTCATATAGCCTTTTTCCACCAACCACTCAATGCATTTTAGAGTATAATCACCCATTCTCCTAAAGTTACAGATGATTGGCGGAGCTGATGGCGATGGCGTAATACCCAGATTAGTCCCACTTGACAGCCCACTCTACCTGCAAAACCATAGGAACCGAAGAGGTTGGCTGGGTAAATGATGAAAATATTCTGTTTGGGTTTTCCAGTCATCCAGGTCTGAATTTGGTTTCAGTTGTTCACTTTTTAACCAACATTTGCATTCAATGTGATTTTTCAGTAAAGCTTTAGTGATTCAATTTTAATTATCTATGGCATTGTATATTCCAGTGAGTGTTTAATATTAATAATAATTTTCAATTGTCTGGTTTATATCCTGAAAGGCCTGTAAAGATTAAAAGGGTATTTGAATCGTGGATATAATTTTTTTTCACCATCATGTGTTCCTTTTTCAACTGTAAAATTGAGTTGAACAACGCTACAGGAGAGCCACATAATCTGTGAAACATATCACACCATTTACACAGGGAGGGGCAAAACTAAAAGTTCATGTGTTGCCACCCCCTGGCTTGTTACAGGATAAATGTTTGAAGCGGCTTTATCTCATTAAGTCAAGATAAAAATTTTCATTATCAAACTCAGTATCCTGAGGTTATGATTTAATTACGGCAATACTATAGACCATTACAATATCACAAGACACAAAAGACATCAAACAGTTTCAGTGTTCTAGATGTGCAATGGGGACGAGATATAAATGAATTACAAAACTGAAAATTGTCTGACTACATGAATCGTCTGTTCAAATTATATATATTTATATATATATATATATGTATATATATATATTTAATGTATTAAAGTTTATCCTGGTAATTACTTTTCAGCAACTGCTGCAAACCCTGCTCCCTTGTGTACTTTTCTATGCCGAGGAGCATGATACAGAAAGTTGTATATTTTGTTGAGAAATGGCTAAACCGGATAATAAGTGGATTAAGTGATTACCTCAGCTACCAAAGAATTAATTTAATTACACCTTGAAGTATTAATGGGAGCAGATCCGTGCGGGGGGATAGGGGGGTATTTTTATGCGGGCTACAGTTTTACACATTTATGAGAGCAGGGCCATTGCCACATCCACCTACAAAATAGCAGAGGAAGGATTTTCGTAAAATAAAGAGGAATGCTGGTTCAAGCATTTGCTTCAAATGTGTCATTGGTAGCTCCAGCCTTCCACCTGTGTTTAAACATTTTTCATTCATTACGTGCCTTCAAAGACAAATGCAAATCTTTAGTCACACGTAATTTTATACGTGTTTGGAGTTTCTTACCAAAGCACTCAAGCATTAGTTTTTACTTTACCGAAATAAAATTCCCAGTTACTTTCATTGTGTGCATTTCTGTAAAATGTGAAGCATTTCGATGAGACAGGGTTGGACGGCGTCTTTCATCTCTGATTCTCCTTCAAAGATATGCGGATCTGCCTTTGGCCATATATGTTATCACTGGAAAACATATTACTCTGTGGAAGATATGAAAACAAAATGAAACAAATGTTCAAGCTCTTGCCTGACGCAACATACAAAAACACTTTATCATACTTAATTACCATCAGTTGCCGAGCGGAAGAAAATACACAAACAATATAAAACTACAGAAAATGGCACAGGAGGACAAAACAACATTTTCCAAAACAAAAAAATAAAATTGCATAACATTTGAGGGGGAAAAAGGTAGTAAATAAAAATAAAATTTGGATTTTTTTCAAGTGACTGGGTTGTTCCAGTCACAGCAGTATTGAATCAGTAGTAACCCTCGACATTGAAGTAATGTCTCCAACTTGTTTTATTTATTTTTTTATCTGGAAATGTTTAATTTTTGTTTTTTGGGACGCAGATAGGGGGCACGACATCTTCTCTCACTGGACGTTTTTACTCAGGCCCCATCATGTTTCTGATAACATCAGATTTCCATTATCCCGATGAGATAATCAATGAATTCAGGAGTTATTATAAAATATTTGATTGAATGTTTTTGAGGCCTTGTGCGATGTAGGGATCACTGGGGCTTTCAAACAAATGCCAGGAACATGTTGCTCTCCCCTTTAGATTTGTCTTTTGCTGTGTTTTGAAAAGAGAGTTAATGGATAGCAACCCCAAAGGTAGATTTTCTGAGACATCAGTTCAACTTTCAAATGTCATGGTAAAGTTACTTTCGAGGTCTATCATTTATACAGCACAGCACTCTAGTGGCCACAAGGGTAATAATGGTGTGTTTGTGTGTGTGTGTGTGTGTTTGTGTGTGTGCGTCTGCGGTCTGTATCTGTGAGTAACTCAAGTGAGAGGGAACATTTTTGACCACAGAATATCCAGCAACATAAAAACAACCACCATGATGGTCTGACCATGTGAGGTAACGTGAAGGTGAAAAATGTGGCGTTCATACGACTAATTTGCTTAATATCATAGTTTCATATGCAAAGACATGTGGTTGACAAATGCCTGTGTATAAGCCAGAGAAAGGAACACTGAGCATTCATATGGAGAGACTGAGGTAATTACTTAAACTGATAAATCTTAAAAAAACTACATTGCACCACATAGATCACCATAAGAGACTTAACAACAAGATCTGAAGAAAATGAACAGATGTATGTTGCAAACCTGTGTATTATCGATATCAATTTTTCTATATCCTTGCTTCTCGATGGAATTTACCAAAGGGTATTAATACAAGAAAAAAAAATCTTACTTTGTGTTTATTTATTTAGTATTTGCATTTTCCTATACAATAATCTTACCACAGGGTCAGGGATCTATGTATAATTTTACAAAGAATGGTATGTACTTGAAGTAATTCCACAGCAGTTGTTTTGCATCAGCAACAAACAGGAATGCTTAGTCTGTAATGTATGAAATGTACCCACAGGGAGATGTAGGAAGTGTAGGATGTGGACATATCTTCACTCCTCTAGTTGTAATCTACAATTCATTCCATGCTATGGCATAATGTAAACATTAATTTTGCAACCTCCTAACAACATGCACTTTTAATGTCAGGGACACGTTCTTGGTTGTTAGTGTGCATGAACATGTTTTTCTGCCTTACGGTTTAGGGAATCTGAAATAATGCGTAAGTTTCCCTTGATTTGACTTTTGCCAGCATTTCGGGCAAGTCCAGGTGTCTTTGCTTCAAAGATCCCCTCCTTCCTCTTTGACATTTTTGAAACAAAAAAAGGCCCTGACATTCCATTTCATCCCATTGATGGTGAAATGTGTAATATTAATATCTGAATTACAACTTTGTTATATCAAAATGATCAGTCAAAGACAGAAACGGTCAGCCAAAGAGCCATCACACCAACATCATATCCAGCACTGCCTACTCAGAGTGCATAGCAATTCCGCTGAGTCTGTTCTATTTCACATTGTGAATGTGTCACGGGGATGGCTTCTTTCAGATCAGCCTGATGCAGCACTTGCAGGCTTCAGTGGAGCCTCACATCCACCTGAAAAAAAAGTCTTGCAAGCACTTTTCATAGCTGTGAATATTCTTCAGCTGCTCGTCTTTCACGTTGCTGTAGAAGCAGATGTGACAACTGCAGTTGACCAGTGTGTGGCCAACATGGATGTTGACTGTATAACTGATATGTCACAGTAAAGCAATGCCGTGTGCTCCCTTTAACAGTTTTTCATTTCTTATCATCATGTTTCTGTTAAAATAGTCATTCTTTAGTTTGTAATGTAAATATGATCTTTGTGCTATTCGATAAAAAGGTCAAGCATATGAAATATTGTCAAGCATTGTCAGACGTATATGGCTATATGGACATTTTATGTGTCTGTGAAGAACTTTGCAGCCCGCAGTAGTCTTTTTGGTCACATTCAACGTCTGCACTGAAGAGAATATGAGAATATGAAAATAGAAAAATAATTTCATTCGACTACATAATTCAAAGCTCTTTAGTTAAAAGTACAAAACCTCAGGCCTCATGTGGTGTCACGGTAGCTTGTTTCTCTTCGCCAAGTGGAACACTGTGTCGAATGAAGAGGCAGCTTAAGTTTGTAATTAAAGAAATTCACACTTGAAAATACATTCTCCAAGACTCCAAGACTTGAATGATCCTCTTTATCAAATTTCTCGGGGGAAAATTTCTATTAGTATAATTTGTAGTACCATAAATATGCAATGTAATCGTAGCCTATTTGCTGTGACCCTTAAGGGACTGTGAAATTTTACCAGATTAAATAAGGCTTACTTAAAAGAAAAAGAAGAATAACACAACAAACTTGCAGAGGATAAGCAAATATAAATGTTTCCTAAATGCAAAACTTTCTTTTGATTTTGGTGTTTGCAATCTTTTTGTCTGAATGCTTATCGATATATGGAAAGAGCTGTTCGTTTATTATTTAAAGATTTATAGAACTCAAGTCTTAGCTGTATGGCATTGTAAGGTCAAGTATTGGGACTGTGGTTTTCCACACAACGTGATGACGTTTGACGTCACAGTACGTTTCTGTGACGCCATCACGCACCGTATTGTGGTACATGCGGTGAAAGTGAAACCGATTACGAGGCACCAAATTTAAGTTGAGAGTGAGTTAAGTGTACGGATTTGGCACTGTAAAGCTTAGCGGTGCAGAAAAGTGGTGAGGACTTTTGTTATCTTTTCACTGAATCTGTTCACTGTTTTGTTGGTTTTGCGTTTATTCATCTAAACCCGATCGCAGCTGTAGGCTTGCTAACATTAGCATCAGAATTCTAATGCTTCCTTATAGCCGAATGTCATTTCCTCTGCAATGGAGATCAAAAAGGCATAATTTCAGTGTTGTTGTTGTTTTTGCTGGCCTTTTGAGAATCAGCGATTCCCAAATATTTCTCTGACAGCCTGTTATAGTCTGCATTTAGCCGCAAAAATCATACTATTGTTCGTTTGTTTTTGTTTTGTGTACCAGTAATTAACATAGGTTACATGTTTCGCCGACAAATTTTCGTCATTTGCACTTGACTAAAACAAGTGGAAAATGTGTTTGTTCTCATAATGGTTGAGAAAGGTCCAACTTTCATCAACCTTCAATTATATCGCAGTATTTGCTTTGCTGATTTTGTGCTTTTCCAGTGAACGTTTGAAAAATATATGTTTTACAGAAGTTGAATTAATAACGAGCCGTCGTTTTAGACGGGTTTCATTCCCGAGCACCTCTTAGCCTTGCAAATGCAAAATTTGACAGCAAACATTCCCGGTAAGCTTATTAAATTGATATATTTATCAATTCAATTAAAATGTTTATAAGCTAGCCCCATGCCTAATAATCTTATCTATGTCAGGAGTCTCAGCTTCCAGGCTAATGGGAAAATAAATGAAAGACAAAGTTTAAAATTTGGCACATGCAGGTAATAGATTAAAATATTACACCATGCACAACCACATTTTAATTGTTAGAACCACAAACAGGAAGAGATGGTGAGGCTGATCTAAAAAGATGAGATTTTGACCCTGCTTTCATTTGGAACCCTCTGTACTTTACTAGCTTGAGCCCTGTACACATTCAAAAATTTGGGTTATTGGCTTAAGTTTGTGCAAATAGTTCAGTTCTATCATCAAGGGCTCGAGATATATAAAAGTTTACAACTATAAATTAGGCTTTTTAAAGATATGTATTGTTCTTACCAGTCAAAGAAAAATTGCCATTCCTTTTTGAGTTACTCCCAGTAGGATCACATTATGTTTGTTATTCCTCAGGAATTGCAGAATGGCTGCTGCAGAGTCCATCATCAGATCACGGCAGACAGAGAAAGACGTTAATGGCATTTCAACACAAGTCGTCTGCACAGAATTCACTAATTACATATTCGTAGTTATAACCCAGTATGGCAAGATTGGCACGCTGATATCTGTCACACCTGAATCCAGATACAATGATATCAGCACCCCAACCTTCTCTACCAGAGTTTTGCTGGGAAAAGATGAGGTACAGATATTTTTCATGTATTCATTTTTTCAGATAAATATTGCATCAGTTCTGCGATGACTTGCTCGCAGGACATCTGGCAGACGCCAGACGGAGGAACGCATTTCACCGTGTTGAAGGGCAGACACGCTTGTTTCTGAACTGCTCGAGCAGATCAGGAGAAATTAGATGTGTGCAGGGATGGAGTTAAGTGATTTGTTTACACGTACATAAAGACACCTGTTTCATCCCTGCATTAAATGTGTAATGTTCTGACTGTCAAACAGTACAAGGCAGGGTTCTTCAAAATACAAACAGATTTTGATCATGTTTGCCTTGGGAGATTCTTAGACTTGCAAACCATTTTTTCCCATTGTGTGTGTGTATATGTGTGAGATATTTTGTCGAGGACAATGTTTGCTCACACTACTATGTTCATTCAAAGATCAAACAAGTTGCAGAAATTTGTGAAGGAATTGCAAGATTTAAATGTTGTTATGAAATGTGATTTGATGTCTTTTGTGCTGGATTTCAGTCACAATACGGGTAATGTTTGCATTATGAACTTTAAAAAATTTCAATTCATTGTTTGTCTTCTAAGATTTTGTTGAATTTAATCATCCTTGTATTAATATCAGAACTTTTTTTGCAATTAGAAAGCCACAGATGCAGATATGACTATCAACCGAATTTCTTTATATGAAATAAGAAACTTGACACTGTTCAACTTTGATTTTTTAAATTCTGATAAAAGTATGTGAAGTAATTTGTAGTAACATATTACTTCATTTTAAGCATTGAAACAACTGTTAAAGAATGTATGTATTTATCAATATTATTATTGTGTATCTCATTTGTGTCACTAACACTCAGTTTGTGTTCTTTTCAGCCCCTAATACATGTCTGTGGTAAAAACCTGGCAACTTTTGTCTCTCAAGAAGCCGGCAACAGACCTGTCTTACTGGGAGTGGCACTGAAGGATTCTTCTATTGATGCAATTAAACAAATTAAAGATATCATCAAAAGTTGTCAGGTTTGGTAGGAGATCATCAATATGGGCAAGATATAAGAAGACTTACATTCCCTGAATGATCACCTCATTGTTATTATTATGATTATAATTATTATTTTCTATGGATTCATGATAATATACTGTGGTCTTTTGAATTGTTGATGCAATTAAGCAAAACAATTCAGTGTATTAAGATTTCAAATATTTTCTACTTCTGAATGCTGAAGTATGTGCTCAATGGAAATTAGTTTGCAAATTGATGAGTATTATTTATTAACTTTTATACACTATTTTACTGTAAGTAAATACTTTTGTAAAGTTGAAAAATCATTAAACAACTCATGAGAGCAAATAAAACTGGTCACTTAAACTATGTCTTTTCCTGTTTTTGAACTGACACTCTTCTCTCTGAATTGCTGAAAATGTCAACTTGCCAACTCAGCTCTACATTGTGTAAGATGTCCGTGCTTCGTAACTCCATCAACTGTTCATCTGGCTGCAAGTTCCGTTAAGGCAAATGGCAAAGAAGAGAAATTTCAAAATGTCTGGTGCAGAATTTTGTAGCATAATTTTCCTCACCACAATATGCATTAGGCTACATCTGCTAGTTGAACTTTATCAACTGTGAAAATAGTTGTATAATTTTTTGACTTATTTGAAAATTAATTTAATTAATCAAAAAAAGATAAACATAAGCTAATGAGTTATTACATCATTTAACCTTAAGAGCTGAAAACGGGTGACCATTATTGGTATTTTTCGTGTATATATCAATGTACTTGGCCATTAGTAATAGAATAGAATGTGCCTTTAATTGTCCCACAGTTGGGAAATTCCAATAATAACTCAAGAAACAATTTCCTGTCACCTTTGTGAAAGTTGCCTACTAGGTGACAGGTTCAGCTATTGAGGAAAAATACGAGTGATAAATTACAAGTATTAATTTAAATGTGAGGGTTTTTCCTTCTTCCTTTTTTGATTAAAGTATAACGTACAGTACATCAAGTGCAACATCAAAACAACAGCCAGGGGCAAAGCAAAGGAAGTACAAAGAAGAAAAAGAAAGAATCCATATAAGACAAGTCTCAGGACACCAAAAGGTCTTACATAATATTTCTTCTACAGAAGGCCGAGTCCTTTTGTTTCAGTATTTTGTTCCCCGAACAGAAGACAACCCGGGATATAGACGAATCCCAGCCTGACGGCCTTCGGACATCACAGAGATAACGTGGTGACGTCACGACACCGGCTGAGCCGTGGTCACGTGACGCATTCACCTGTGCTCGACCTGTTTATCATCTGTTTCTCCGGCCGAGGACGTCTTTAATTCCTCGCCTTTG
>CAAKHD010010570.1:14230-40998 GCA_901007705.1 Fistularia tabacaria
CATACACACACACACACACACACACACACACACACACACACGCACACACACACACACACACACACACACACACACACACACACACACACACACACACACACACACACACACACACACACCTAAGCCAGAACATGAATAATCATATTATGCACGGTGTTCCCCTATGTCATTTCCCTGAGCTTGTTCTCTGCACTCCAATGGAATTATGGCCGCATTAATAACTGCTGTGTGTGTGTGTGTGTGTGTGTGTGTGTGTGGTGCTGAAAGCCAAAGTAGATAAATGAGTCTTAATCACGGCCACAACACTGAGCCGTTCCTCACAGGAGCTCACTGAGCTCCACAGCTGTCAGGCTAATACACACGAGCAAAACAAAAGGAAGGAGAATAAAACTACAACAACAACCAATACTTGATCGCAGGATATTGATCGATGAGAAGATAATCCTTGAAGGTGTTGATCTTCGTTGACCAAATTCAGCTGGGTTTGATTTTAAAAAGCATTTAATCTCTGCAAGCAAGCACTGAGTCGATGTGAAGATATGCTGACCTCGGAGTAGCAAGGTTGTGTTTTTTCTACTAAACATAACAATTAAAAGTATGAATCACTCTTCGTTTCTGACAAGGAGAGGTCAGTCTTTCCTTCTTGTTCCTGTTCATCAACCAGCCAGGCCAGATGATGAATGAGCTCAAGCGCAGACCAATCCTTCTTTGGAGAAAAAGGAAAACATTTGAGAGGCATCCCATGTTCCGACTCGACAGAAGGGGAACATGGGGACAGAAAAAATGTGTCTCCTTTCCTCGACTTACAAGGTTACGGCCTTTTAGGAAAAAAAATGAGACCAATGGAAGTTGACAAAAGCAGGGAGAGAAAGTTGGATAACAATGATAATAATAATTCTGATGACAACAACAATACTAATTCAAATTGTTTGATCATAGTAATATCCATATTGATACTAATATTAGTAATAGTGACATCAATAATCATTTCCAAGCGTGAAAGTCTACCCTGAAGAGCTTTATATGACTACATATATTTGTATATATACATATATGAATAGAGAGAGAGAGAGAAAAAGAGAGAGAAAGAGGGAGATGGAATAGAATAGAATAGAATAGAATAGAATAGAATAGAATAGAATAGTATAGAATAGAATAGAATAGAATAGAATAGAATAGAATTTGGCTTAATTCGATCCACAGTGGAGAAGTTTCAATTTGCACAGTCGAAATTGGATGGAGCAGTCTAGGTAGTATGTACATATTATTATGTAAAATACTAGCTTACAATAATTTCACAAAGTGTAAAATGAAAATATAAACAATAAACACGAGTTTGTGCAAAAATAGAAAACTAGCAGCAGACGAATGCTTACTGCAGCAACGCCTGTGGACATGAAACACATATATATACATGAATGTGTATATATATGTAAATATATGCACACAGAGTGAGCATGCATTTATATATATTTATATATATAGAGAGAGAAACCAACCAGACAGACAAGAAATGACGCCTAGGTCGATGTAGTAGCAAACCTCACCACACGGTGGCAGTAATGTGCTACTGACGGTGATGGAGACGAGGCTGCGGGTCGAAGACCGCCAGCATCACTGCCTGACTGCCCGGCCACGGGTGCAAGTCAGGCGAAAAATAACCCGCAAAAAAACAAAAACTTGTAGGAATTATGAGGGCCAGGTCGGACACAACCCCGGTTTTTAAGAAACAAGTCAAAAGTCCGAAAAGTATCCGGACCGCCCGTCATGTCATGAGAAAAAAAAAGGAACAAAGATGCTAAACCACATCGAACTAAGGTTAATATAAGAGTATAATAAGTTTCCCACGATAGAAGCGAATGTTTGGGATGAAGTTAACGATTAAAAACCAGCCGATCCGTCCCGGGCCGGCGTCCCACCTGTTGAATCCCGGCTGCGGTTAGAATCCACAACAGGAGCCAACTCATCACTGGTGACGAACCGCAAATGCATGGATTCCGGAATCAGTTGGGCGTCAGACGCACGACGCGGTGTTCTCCGCAGGTGTGCCACATCCCCGACCCGCCGCCGACATCCCCGTCTGCGTCCGGACCGGAGCTTGACGGCCGCTTCCACGATCCGGGCTGACGTCAGGTCTGAGAGGACGAGCCCCGCATACTTGGGACCGGGGACGAGTTTTTCATCTGATCCTCCTCCTCCTCCTCCTCCTCCTCCTCTGAGGCGTGTCTGCAAACCTCCAAGGACCGAGCCTGACACTTGCCCCCCCCTCCCCCATCACAGGGGGCTTCATGTGCTCATCCAACTCTCCATTCATGCATTTATTTCCTGCAAAATCACAAAAAATTGCAAGAAAAAACATTAGACATTAATGCTCACTTCATCCGCAATAGTGAATATATTAGTAGAGAGAGACTGAGATTTGACCTGTAAGAGGAAGACCAAAGGGAGTCGATGTGAGTCTTCCTCTCCTCTCTGCATTCACCTCCCTTTGTCGACGCATGAAAGTAACCTCACATCTTCCCCGAGCTCTCTTGTTTGGCAGATCTTTCGGGGGGGGGGGGACATGGCTTGATCTCCTCGAACGTCTCACCAGGTGTCCACCTTTGTTTTCTTTTTTAAGAATATAAGAGCTATTATTGTATCTTGTCAGGTACTAGTCAGGTATAGTATGAACTAAGTTGTGGCCGTCCCTCCCTGTCTCTTTCAATCCCAACCCGGTCGAGGCAGAAGGCCGCTCACATTGGGTTCAGAAGTTATTGGGTTTGAAGTTGTTCACTTGCCCCCGATCAGAAAAAAAAAAAAGCTCAAGTAAAATCTTCGCCGTCTCCACGTGGTCTTGTGGTTGCTGTGGAGATGCTGCTGCGACACGCTCTGAAAGTAGCTTGCGGAGGATGTAGGGATCTTCGCTGTTCCAAAGAAACCTTTTCTTGAGAAGGATGGATGGGATGGATGCGTCTGTGCGATCCATGGCCCCGGCTCCCTGCAGCATCCATCAGGGTTCAATTTCAGGTCCTGTTCTTTTCTGCCTTGAACATGCGGCTTTTGTAATCATTGTTTTCCATTTCTCGGGACCTTCATTCACCGGCATCTCATTAATTGTTTTCTTTTCCCTTTTTCTTACGCAATGTGGCCCTGACTTCAGTTCGATAATTGTTGCCATTCCCCGGGCCTGAATGAGATCGTTCAAAGGTTTATTTCACTCTGTTTGTAATTGATTTGCGTTTTCAGCCAGACTTTTCACTTGCCATTTCCCCTCAAATTCAAATACCCTGAAACTGACAAGCCACACTTTTGAAACATTTTCAGGGCTTCGTCTGATGCAACACCTCCTTGTATTTCTGAGGCCTTATCCTCCTCGTCCGCTACTTGAGATCTTTGGGTGCTGAAATCCGTTGATCGTTCCAAATCAAAACTGAAAGAGGACTAGAGCAGCAGTTGGACCAGGAAAGTTACAAGAACTGTCCAGTTTGAATTTGTTGTAGCGACTTCTTCATCTTGCATTCACACAGGCAGTAAGGGAGCACGGTGGTAACGGCACCACACTCAAAAACTGGCCACCGCGAAGAGAAAGATGACTCGGACAACACGGAGAGCGACTATGAAACGGGTTGGAGTGTTTTTATTTTCTCCCTGCACCGTGCCAAGAACACCGCCATGAGCTAACTCCTTATTTCGACCACAGTGTTTAGGTCCCACTGCGAACCCTGGAAACCCCTCTGTGGAGGAGCAGGCCAGAATAGCCCGGACGTCTTCGTCGTCCCTTTTCTTGTTTCAAGAAAACAGCCGACCGGTGACCACGATAGTTTTGTAAACTGGTGCTCCGCAGTTCACGAGAAGTATCCGGTGATTGGATTATGACTTCCAGCAAACACAGACCACCTACGTCACATGAGTTCCTATGAAAACCCTAAAAAGACCCTGGTGGTGTAAGAGCTAAAATGGTTCTAGGAACTGAGGTTCCATGGACCCCGGTTCCTATGCTGTCCAAAAAGCTCGGAGAAACAGCCAAGCTCCTGAAAATTTGTAGGAACTGGAAAAAAGTTCCTCCAGGAGTTGTTGTGGGAGTCACTGGGTTTCCAGAGTCCGACCCGATCAGGTCGAATTTTTAAAACGCACTTGTATAATGTAGCGTTAATTCATCACCCTGATGTTTTTACCGCTCACCGTTTTTCACGATGAATCGGCGCCGAACGCCGCTTCCTCACGATCTATCGCCAGGAATTATCCTCATCGCTGTCTGTACATCGCGGGTATAAATATTGTTGAGCTGAGATGATTAGGGGTATTATTCAAAACAGACGCCAGAGTTGATCGCCTGCAGATGACTCTATTTCATCTCAAGGTCGCAGTGCCTCCGCCGCACCTCGGCGGACTTCACTGAAGTCCCTCCAAAGTAAAGAGCAATTATCAGGACTGCACACCGAAGGCTGAG
The DNA here is from genome assembly GCA_901007705.1 of Fistularia tabacaria. Classification (NCBI taxonomy): domain Eukaryota; kingdom Metazoa; phylum Chordata; class Actinopteri; order Syngnathiformes; family Fistulariidae; genus Fistularia; species Fistularia tabacaria. The sequence continues at coordinate 18,663 of CAAKHD010010570.1, forward strand.
ACAAATTGATCATTTATAAGTGAATAAAAATATCCTTCGGGCGGAGTGTAACCACCGTATCTATTTAAAGTGCGTCTGGTCCGCAGATGTTCACTTTTTAAACGGTGATGTCATCTACCCCCCCCCCTCCCTCCCTCCCTCCCTCCCTCCCCTGTCCCTTTAACTTTTCCCCAAAATTCCAAAAGAAAAGTTAGAGGAAAACTCCAGAATTCCACTCCAGTGGGCCACCGGGCCAAATGGAAAATGCTTTTCTTTTCCGCCCCCACGTGTCACCGGCCTGCAGATAAAAACGTCACCCAGCCCTTTCGGCTTAAACTCCGTGATAATTTGGCTCTGGGGGGCAACGGAGTGGGGGATGGGGGGTGGATTCAGTGTGTGTGTGTGTGGGGGGGGGCTGATGGAAGCAAAAGCTGAGCTACGAGAACTTCGTGGAGAACCGAGGAGCCCCCGGGTTCGAGCCCCAGTCGTCTAATCTGATCCCTGTCAGAGAGCCGTCAACTCCAGCGGTGATCTGAGCGGCAAAAGCTCAGTTTACCTCCCGCAGGAGGGAGGCTTTTTGATCTTTGTCACTCTGTCGCTGCCGTCTAAGATCTTTGACCTTCTCCCTGTTTCCCCTAATAACACGATTCCTCTCTCGCTCGTTTCAAATGCACCGGTTTTGACGATTTCCGTTCCACCGGAATCTCGTTTGATCTCAGTCTTTAGCCAGCTGCCAAACCTCGATGTGGCTTTTTTTTGTAGTGTGAAGAAGAGGTCGCCCGGCTATTCCCCGGAGGGCCGAGGGCACTGGTTGCAACTAGCAATGGGTGAAAAACAACACAGAGGAGAGTCAACAGTAAGAGCTTGGGGAAAGACAGCTTTCAAGTATTTAATTCTAATTTCCAACAAAGGCATCAGATGCCATCCTGCTCTACAGTGCCCGAGTTCGCTATTTCTAGCTGTAATGACACGATAAAATCCCAGCGACAGATTTTTTTTTATTTTTTTATCATCATTCATTTAATCACTGAAATGTAAACAGCACATCGAAATGACCGACTTACCACTTCAGATACGCAAAATCATATTTTGGACCTTGAGAAGGAAGTTTAGAGATGGTTGTTTCTGTCAGAGGTGACGCGTCGGCAGAGCAGTGGGTCGTGCTTCCACCTTAGAGCGAAAAAATCCCTGGTTTAATTCAGTCTCCCCACGTCTGCTCAGGTTTCCTACCGCTTTTCCGGTTTCTTCCCACAGTCCAAAAACATGCGAGGTATTCTTTGGAGACCCCAAACTGCAAAGATGAGTGAATGTTTGTATGTCTCTAATATGACGTATAAATGAGAGTGAATGTTTGAAAGTCTGTGCTGTCCTGAAAGCATTTCTCCATAACTTTTATGTTCGTGTTTGATCCGACAATTAACGTGAAGGAAAAAGGGATGAAAAGGAATCTTATTTTGAAGTTGGACATCCGGTGACATCACTTCCTGTTTAGCCACACGCCGGTTCCATCCACCTGTTACTGATGAGTTGTGTGTCAGGTCGATAAACGTCTGCTCTGAATGAATCTCCCCATTCATTGTAAAGTATCATCGAGATGACGCTGTAAGTTCATTAGTATGATATCAGGAATTTTAAAGTTCATAAATACACAGCAACATCGTTCAGGAATACAATTTAATACAGTATTCAAAAGAGCTGTGTTTACAGGTAACATTGTGGATTCATTTGTAGCAGCTGATTGGATGTCTATCATTTATTTTCCTACCACATGTCAAACACATGTCACGTCACGTCTTGAAGAGGTGTTCAAGTAAAAGTTCATCCCATGTCAACACACATGTTCATTTTCCCTTTTTTTGGGCTAGGCTAGGTTCAACTAGAACACCACAGGCATTTGTGACTGAGGAAGTGAATGTTTGCGTGCCCCTAAAAAACGTGTGCATGAGAGTGAATATCTGTATCTCTGTTGGTCGTGTGAATGGGAGAGTTAATGTTTGCGTGTTTCTACGTGCAAGTGAATGAGAGAGAATATCTTTATGCGCCTGTACGATGTTTGAATGAGAGAGTGAATGGTTGCGTGTCTCTATATGACGTGTGAATGAGAGTAAATGGCAGGTTGTCTCTGTATGTGAGCCTGTATGATCCAGCTTCACTGCCACCCTGAGAGCAAGATACATGGTACGGATAATGACAATGAATGTATTGGGATTTTTGACCATGTCCTCTGTCGGCATCAAACCAACACACATGATTTATGAAGCGTTGCATCCGCAGCTGCTGTGGCCTCTTTTCTGAAAAAAAACCCAAACATTTTTAAGACCTTCGGTTCGACTTGAGCGTCTGACTAAGAAGGACAGAATGCCAAATATGAAAAAACAAGACATCCGTACCAAAAAAGAGGAACAAAAAACATTTTCAAGCGGCACACAGTGTTCTATGTGAAAAGCTGCTTCTCATTAATTCATTTTTCCTAAATCAGGAGACACTGGAAGTGAGTCCACCACTTACATCGTGCCGTTGTTCGACCGTCACTGAATCCTCTGAAGAAATGCCCGGCGCTGGAGAGGAGACGTATCACGCAGCCGGTATTATTCCCTCCGTCACCATCGCTCCTGCATTCTTTGGTTTGTTACTACAGCGGTAGTTGGTGTTAACTACCCAGCTGGCCGTTAGTGACAGAGGTGACGTGTGTTGGTGCTCGCTCTCCCCGCGCACAGCTCAGTCAGACAGCCGAGTGGAATTCAAGAATGTTAATGAAGTGGCTCCTGGTCAATTCTGCGTGCCAGTCAGAGGGAGGGAGGGCCGGGTTGAGAGAATGGGATGCGAGCAGAGGGTTCGCTGCAGCCCTCCAGAGATGTTTGATAAATGAAAGCCTTCAAAATGTTTTGGTTGCCTTCTCAAATCGGATTCAATGTGTTCTGGCAAAGAAAGAAAAACTCTTTATATCTTTATATTTGGCCGTTGCAGCCAACCAAATATTATTATTTTTTTTATTCATCGTTTGTTATTTATGAAGTATGTTTTTTTTAAATTCAAATACATACAACAAACGTTGGGGGTCTGGAACGGATTAATTGGGGAAATTTAATTTGACATACATGCAAATTGAGTTACGAGCTCAGTCATATCACGAATTAAACTTGTCAGTCAAGCTATTGCTGTTTATTTATTATATAGCGAGATAGAGACATACAGAGGGCAGCGCAGTGGCGTAGTGGTTTAGCAGTTCCGCCTAATTGCCAGAATGTCCCTGGTTTGATTCCAACGGGGGCCCTGTCAGACTGGAGCCCCTATTTCCTGTGTGGGTTTCCTCCCGGTGTCCACAAACTATGCAGGACGTCAGTAGAAGACTAAACTGCACAGATCTTTGATTGGGAGGATGAACGGCTGTATGTTTCGACATGACGTGCGAATGAGAGGGTCAACGGATGCACATCTCTATATCCGTGATCGACGGGATTGGTCAAGGGTGAACTCCGCCTCTTGCCCGATGACAGATTGGATACCCCCCCACCCCCGACCCGTAATTGCAGGACAAGCTGCATTCGTGATGAATGAATGATCGGACACTGTCAGTAGCACAGAAGAGGAGTGTATTTTCTAAAGTGTTCTTCAGTGATCGAAAAGAAAGGACCAGATTCAGTGATGTCTGCTGGCCTCGTCCACTGAGAGCGGCGTGTCGGATCCAGAATCAATCTGTATCAGAGATCTCTGTTTCTCCCCTCATCAACAGGGTTTTCTTAACCGCGGCTCTTGTCGCTTTGGAAGACACTATGGAAAATTAAACGCCGTCTGCCTGTCCGTCATCCGCAGATGCACTTGGCTATGCGAGTTTCACTCCAAGCTCAGACAGAGCGGCAGCTTCCAGCGCGGGGCTCAAAGTGAAACAAAATGCCATGTATTGCTCCCATTACAATGCCGGGTTTCGTACGGTCAACATGACGACAAGCCAGCACTTTTGTCAAACGCTAACTGTCTGGAAAACTGTCTCTTCTTTGGCTTTGCAGTAAACCGAGTCGAAAGTAATGCAAGACTAAGAGTCAGGATCCTGACCCCATCTGTAAGGCGATCAGCCAAGAACTCCATTTCGTGCAGGATGGAGACGGGGTTCGGGGCCGGCCGCTGCCGTGGCGGTCGGCGAGAGATTGCTTTCAGTTCAGCTCAACCAGAAAATAACTGGAATGGTGCAAATGCAAGCAGGAAGGTGAAAAGAAATATGAATAATCTCCTACACACTGCTCCTTAAAAGGCTTTACTTGATTGATGACAGATTACAGGTCGAATAGCCCAAAAAATCCTGAGTACTGGGGATGGCCACCAGGTCCACCAGGTATCAAACGGACCTTCCCGGGAGCGAACCGTCTGCGACTCGGGTCCTGCGCAGCCGCTCTAAAACCCCAAATCCCCTCATTAAAAATCCCTCGGACACGGAGAGGAGCCCTCGAAGTCACGCTGTGTTTTGGAAATCTCTGAGCTTCAAAGTTGAGCGGGGGGCTCGATAATCCCGGCCCAGAGCAGGAGGAGATGTTAACGACACCTCCGGGCGACAGCAAACCGCTGAGGGTGCTTCGTAGTCAAAGGCCCGGCGTGGGAACGTCGCGTCACTGGTCTGCGGGAAGTGACTGCAGAGACCGGCCTCATTAAGAAGAACTTTTACCAGCAGGTCATGAGCCTCGGTCTCATCCTTGGCCTAAACATCGGGGGTTGGAGTGATCTTTTAAAGAATTGTATTTTGTGGATATTAACAGTGAATTAAGACTTCTGATGCTTTCTGGAAGCGCGTCTTTGCCGACATGTAGGTCCAGACTGCTTGTTTGTCTGCAAGAGAGAGGGAGGGAGGCAGAGGGCATGGCAGGCTGTGCTCAGTCCATCAGACCAGTCCAGTAATTATACCGTCTTTATATAGCTGTGGTCTGAGACTCACGGACTCAGGAAAACATCTGCGGGGCTGCACACACACACACACACACACACACACACACACACACACACATGCACACTAAAGTAACCTACAGCCTTGCATAAAGTCACAGCTTATAACAGCAGGCAAGCCATGTAGCTCATTGCTAGAGCGATATTTATTAATTGAGGCAGTGTCGGACCGGGACAGCGTGTGCCGGGCACAAAGGTCAAATTAGCCCCCTTGGCCGATCCGATGACCTATTTTTGGGACGAGAGATGTCGCAATATGAAGTCAAGAAGAGGTTTACCTCGTGGCTCTGTTCGCTGCTAGGTGGAAAGTCCTGCCGCGACGTGCAAACGTTTAATAAGTCTGTAACAGTTTTAATGTTTTCGGCAACTTGATGGCGCTCCCGTGTGTGTGAGTGTGCGTGTGTGAGTGTGTGTGTGTGTGTGTGTGTGTGTGTGTGCCCCGCGCCGACGTTCGCAAATAAACGCGGGGGCGTCGAGGAGCTGCACAATAAAGCTGCGTGTCATTAAAGTGAATTATATAAAAAGGATCTGGACGCCTATCATTATTCTTCCCAAGCGGCTTGTTTTCCCCGAGAGATTTATGACTTGGTGGAAACTTTTTTTTTTTTTGCATTCGACGTTTCCTCTCCTATCGCGGGCCCGATGCGGCGCTGATGTCTGTTGGCCGCACACCTGGGTCATCGAAGTCGGTCCCAAGACGCCCCGCCGAGGGACGGGCTTGGTTGACACCCCTCCTCCCCCTGGCTCTGCTTTTATACAACTAGAAGGAAAATATCCCAGCTGTCAAATCAAGTCAAATAATTCATTGTTTTTGGTGTCCAAGAGTTTAAAGAGTTCTCACTGTGGTACGAGGTGATGCCCAACATCCCCTATTTCTCCAACCATGGCATCCTTTGAGGTGAAGCTACTGTACTGTATTCATGTAACTATGTTTGTGTTAAATGGGGGAGAGGCCAGGTGTAAAATGGGTAGATAAGCAGCGTGTGAATGGCAGGAGAGACGCGCTCACGTCAGCCAGAGGTCAACGTCGGCGCCGGCGCCACCCGCCGAGCGGAGGTGAAATTCCTCCCCCCCGGCATCGGCCTTGTACCGCCGTTCATATCAAAGCTCAAACCCCCGTTCAACAAATGCACACACTGGCACTATCTACCCCCAAATCACCGCTTTGGATTCAAGTCCTTGCGTGCGTGTGTTTGTGTGTGTGTGTGTGTGTGTGTGTGTGTGTGTGTGTGTGTGTGTGTGTGTTTGTGTCTGCAAAGCAGTTGCTGTAGGGAAAACCTGCAGTAAGCATTCTTCTGCGCAGTTCAAGGCTCATTTATGATCCAGGGCTAAATGCAGTAATGACAGATGCCTCTGACATGTTGTATCCTCCCTACACGCTAACGCACACACAAACACACACAAAAACACACACACTTGCTTATATAAGTCAAAAACCTACAAGGTGGTTTTTCGTAATGGTCAGTTTTCTGTCTGGGCCAATCCTGGATCACAAGAGCCCCGCCTATTATAGGAATGCTTTGTCTTGCAGAGTCTGTCCCTGCTGACCTGCTGTCTTTGAACGCCTCGCTTCGGGGGCGAGTTTCAGAGAAGAGCCGCTGCAGTCTTGAAGGTAAACGTCAGGGAGATGAGAGAGAGAAAGAGAGAGACGGTGAGCGAGAGAGAGAGGTACTTTAACCTCAGGGACCTGTCTTTGGGGAAGAAAAGACAAAAAGATTCTTGAGTAACCTTTAGGAATTAGATCAGTTCAGCAGGAAATGAGAATAATCCAATTAAATATAAACACTCATTCAATATACATATGTATATATATATATAAAATGTGTATATACTTTTTCATTATTTTTTTTTTATGATATGCTAACACATCACAGATCCCAGGTTTGATTCCGACCGCGGGCCTTTCTTCCTGCGGGTTCTCCAGTTTAAATCCACAGTCCAAAACATGCAAGAGGTTCATTGAAGACCCTAAATTGTCCAGAAGTGGGAATGAGAGGGTGAGTAGTTGAATGTCTCTACGGTATACGTGGCCCCGTGAACCCCGCCTCTAACCCAGCGGCAACCGAGATCGACCCCGGCACCCCTGAGGGCAGGATAAGTGGTAAAGATAATGAATGAATGAATGAATTCCTATTTTGAAGTTAGATATAACTAAAATTCCAATACTTTTTTCGTCTCGGCAACATTTTTCTTTTATTGAACTTTTTACGTATTGTTATTATAGTGATGATTATTCACCTGTCATTTTATTTTACTTTGTCCAGTTCTTTCTGAGACGCGACTGTTCTATGCTGATTAGTGTTAGATGTATGATTCATTGACATGTGTATTGCTCAGTGGGATCACTGAATCGTATTTCGGACCCTCCAGTTTCAGTAAAACCTTCTAAATAGCTCTTAATAGATCTTCTCCAGATATAAGATGGCCTTTCAGTGGAAAGATGGAGCACTCTGGGTTTCGCTCCGGCGTTTCACCAGCTGTTTACTTCAATCCCCCCTGGATCTCCCTCGCGATCCAAATGACTGACAAAGCCAAATGACTCGGCGAACTATCTCTGCCTCAAACGCCAGGTTGGCAGCTAATCCCGCTCACGGAAGGACGTTTTTGTTTTTTTGTTTTTCTGCCGGTATTCATGCTTCATCCTGAGATTATTTAAGGCAACGGCCACACATATTTCCAGACGAGGTTTGGACGGCTTTGAATGCACGATTAATGCTCCGGATCTCGGCGATGTGATTCAGATGTGCCATCAGAGGAGAGGAAAGTAAAAGATGAGTAAAGATTACACTCAGTGTGAGGTTGTTTTATCTCTTCCATCTGTTGGGAACTCTAAAAGGCTGAAGAGGGAGTCAGAGCCGTGGCGGTTGTTTTTCCCTTTTTTTTTTTTCCTTTCTTTCTTTTATTCTCAATGCAAAGCGAAGTTGTAAAGGGGATTTAGAGAAGCTGGCACGGCCAAACTGCACTTTAAATGCCTGTCTGGTTTATGCAATCAAAAGCGCAACCCTGTGGGGACATGTTGAAAGGGAGACCGTACGCTATGGTTTTGTTTTTTGAAAAAAAAAAAGTTTTATCTTGAATAAGACGCCGCATCTGTAAGCAATCATCCTAGACAGCTCGCGTCTTTTCCTTTGACCTCTCCTGCACTCTGAAGTGTGTGAGGACAGCCAAAATCACTGCAGGGTGAAACAAAAGCTGCCTCGCGGTGGATTTCCTTTCAGTAGCATCTGAACTCGACCCTGAAATATGTTCCCCTTCGCAGCAGTTAATAGCTGGATACCGACGATGTTATCACCTCGTTACTGTACATTCACCTGGCCAAGTCCCACGACAGGTGAGATCTGGCTTTGAGCAGATCCTGCTCTTGTCTGCGTAAATCAGTCCACGGGAAAGGCTAATAAGAGGAAAACCTTTGGAGTGACAAGAATCAGGAGAGAATTACCACAAATAAAAGGCTATTAGTTTCAAAATAATTAGCTGCCACATAACGGTCAATTCGGGGCACAAGAAGGCCCTCAGTTGGATTCCGACAGAGGGTCTTTCTGTGTATGGTCACCATGATGCCTGGGTTCCCTCCGGGTTCCTGGGTTTCGTCCCACAGTCAAAAAACACGCAGGAGGTTCATTGAAGAAGCTAAATCGCCCAGACGTGAGAATGAGAGGGTGAATGGTTGTAGGTCTCTATATGACGTGTGAATGAGAGAGAGAATGGTTCTACATCTCGATAGAACATGTGAATGAAAGAGTGAATGGTCCAACGGTCATAATCAACTGGTGACCGCCTCTCGGCCAATGACAGCTGGGATAGGCGTCAGTCTTGAGCGTAAGAGGAGAGGTGTGGACGATGAACGAACGACCGTCAGGCCAAACAGGGGACCTCAAACGCGGGGATGAAAAAGAATCCCGAATAGAAACGTCTGAAAAATGACAGGAATGGTGGTAAACGTGTTCCATGGTTTGCTCCGCCGGCAAATTAATAGCAGCAGAAATCGGGTGTGATTATCAGGAAAAACCTCTAAGTTCAGACAACAGATGACAAAGCAAATGTTTTTTGAAAAGCAGCCTCCTCTTCAAAGTCGGGAGTTCGGCTATTAAACTCCTCCTGCGCAGACGCTTCCAGCAGATGTTTGCAAGCCATGTTTGCAATTAGCATATGGATGTCGATCACCAAAACTGCAGCCGCTGGCGGAAAGCTTTCACACCTTTGTTTGGAATCTTTTGCAGATCAGGTTTAGGATTGGGGTCAGATTAACGACTGCAGGAAACTACAAACAGCTACGTGTCCCCTTGAAACATGGTGTTTAAAACCACTCTTGCCAAAGAACTACTGTGTACATCAGACGACAAGAACGAGTTGACTGCCTGTTGCGGAGAGTCTGTTTTAAAGATGGATTCCACTGGAGCGTGCTGCCACACTTCTGCTTTCCTCAGTTGTACACAAATGAAGACGCTCGGCATTTCAGCAATGCGATGTTTGACAGTTTCTCCAAAAGCATCTGGAGCTGGACGTTGGACTTCGGTTTCCGACGCGCTCGGGAAGTTTGAGTTGGGAGCTAGAAACAGGAGGGTGCAATCCATTCTGAATATTGTATATTAATATTCATATTATATATATATTTTAAAATTCATTAATTTTTTTCAATTCTATAAAAAACAGTGGCGGGGTTGTTAGCGCTTCCGAATAGGATTTTAACCGGGGGCCCTTCTGTGTGGAGTCTCCTCCAGGTTTTACATCTATATATTTCATAAATAGATTTTCTCTAGCAGTCCAGAAACATGCAGGAGGTTCATTGGAGACCCTGAATTGCCAAGACATGTGAATGAGAGAGTGAATGGTTGCGTGTCTCTACATAACATCCAAATAAAAGGATGAGCGCTTCTGTGTCTTTATACCCGGCCCTGTGATCGACTGGTGACCAGAGGCCGCCTCCTGGCCCCTCTGCCTCCCTGAGTGCTGGATAAGGGGTCTGGATAATGAATGAAGGAAGGAAGCGATTTTTAGTTTTTGATACAGATTCCTTGTTTTTTGCAATTTCGAATTTCTCGACTCTGAATTAAATTCAGACTTGAAAGTAAGATTGTAGGATTCGACGGTTGAATCAGGCTCGCTCCGTTTGTTGTGACCTTTTACGTTTTTTTTTTCCCTTCTATCATGTAGCACTCTTAGCACAGCGATGTGATTTGAGTTACAAAACAAAAAAAAAAAAAAAAAAAAAGTTTCATTTACTTGTCCGAATGGACAAACAAAGCCAGGGGGATAGAAGCTGGCAGCGAGTTTTCACAGTTCCATTATGGGTGGTTTTTCAGAGAAGTAATGAAGCCGGCGCACCTTGTGGAGAGCCAGCGGGAGCTGAGCGACTTTGAAACCCGGCCAGTGGAAAAGAAAGTTTAGAAGGTTTCCTTTGTTATGTAACATTTGCTTGGCTCTATACTTTTCCTGAAAAGGTACATCGTCAGCGAGCCAGGGCCCACCTACCGTCCCTGAAACACTTCAATATGTTCGTTAAAAACTACACAATTAAAACACCTCCATTTTAAAAATCACACTAACAGGATATTTGCATGACATCAGCGGCGCAGAAATGTGAATTATTGCATTCCATAGGGTAAGAAACACGTCGGAACATGTTTATCAAGGTACTGGCGAACACGTGCACACGCCGCATCGATATCAGATCTGGCTCTGGGGGCTTTTTGGGCTTTGCACATCCCGTGAACAGCGGGTACAGGGAGGGGGCGGGCGGAGGGGAGCGCGCACACTTTTGCAGGTGCATAGCGAAAGAAAAAAACACGCATCATGAAAATAGCTCGGCGGGCCGTAATGACAAGGTAATGACGCAGTGATAAAAAAGGTGAACTCCCATCTGTACTGCGGACGGGAGCGATCGGGCTCGGCGATACACGCTCTCATTACGGGCTTGGCAGGCCGCGCTGGCAAGGTAACCTGTAGTTACCCGGGCCTGGAAGTGAAGGCTGGCATTATCCCCCATGCGTGTGCGAAGCAAAGGTGGAGGGCGGGACATCCAGAATACACAGGTGGCCTTCGCCGAGCTTCTTATTACAGGTCTTGAATTTATCCCCTGGCATTAGGGAACACTTTCTCCCTTTGCAAAGCACACCTCCGGTTGTTACAAAACAGAGACACTCTCATCTCACTTTATTGCGGTCATTTGTTGCTAATGAATGCCCGGCGTCTAATTTTTCACATTTAAACAATGTTCCTCATTTAAAAAAACAAGATCCTTTTATGATCTCATAAAGCTCCTCCAAAGTGCCGTCACCCGCATGCCATCAAATGGCCTCCTGCTCTAAATATGTGCCACGTGACATTATTCCCATGAGTAATGCTTTCCAACACAGCTGACAGAAACTCCATTAAGTCAGGTCTTGTTTACTGGACCAGACCGGAATGATTTATTCCAGGTCTGGAGTCATTTCCAGGCCTCGGAGTTGTTGTCGTGTCCGCAGACTGCAATGGTTCATGACACAAAATCAAAGGTTTAGCTTTTAACGGCGTTCAAAAATCAGGAAGAACTGGTGGATGTTACACAGGCGTGATAATTAATGCTGCGTGGCAGCACATGGTACTTTTAAAGAGTAATGTCGTGTCAGTGCCACCAAGTACTAATTAATGTCCGATCACCTTTGCCATATTTCAGTCAATTCAAGTCAGGGTTAGTTTACAGCAAACGGCGCCAAATCACAACCCATTTCCAAGTAGAGCAGGTCCGGACCACCACTCTTTAAGATGTGCCACAATAACCGAATAGTCACGCGTCAGCAAGTACTCGGCGACAGCAGCGAGGACATTCTGGCTTTTTCCAGTGCAGAAAACCCGGGACAGCTCCCAGCTCGATGCATGCGGCCGTCTGCCTCGACCGTCGATTCGGGGTACAAAGAGAGACAGCGGGAGAGAAGGACAGGGATAAATTGAAAGCAGGAAATTATACAAATTGACTTTATCTCAAGTTCCTTTTTCAACAGTTTTCTCGGTTCAGGTGTCCGAGATTAAATGGAGAAGCTGCTGCTTGAAAGTCTGATCCCTGAGGTTAACCCGACCTGACGTTTTATAAAGCATGACATATTCATCGGTCATCATGTTTGTTTTGTTTTTCTAAGCCCTGGCCAAGGCGACATCGCATTTGATAAATAAGACATGCTTTGAAGGCTTCACCGGGAAAATATTTTGGAACTCTGTCCTCCAAAAAGCTTCACACACACACACACACACACACACACACACACACACACACACACACACACACACACACGCACACTTTGGTTTTGTGAAAGGGAATCTGCTGCACCATCAGCCAGACATAAGTTTACCTGTTATAATGAAGAATCTTGATGGACACGAGCAGGGATTTAAGTTAAGAACAGCTCAGCCAGAACCTTAAGTCTTTGAGCAGAAGGTAGGAGCTGGAAGTGACGGTGGAGAATATGACTCGGGTCAGACAATATTTTCCCTGCCTGTCTGATAGAAGACTGCTTGTTTGGATCGTCGAGATTTTTTAATCCCCACATCAGTCCAGGTTGACCGGATTGTTTCCTGAAAATTCCAACATTCACGTCTCTGTCTGTCTGTCGGGAGTGGAGACCCGCTGTCAGTGCATTCATAAAAACCTTCCTTTCCCTTTTGCGAATGACGAGATGTCAAAGGTTGGATGATGAACGAGCGTCTCTGAGGGGCCTGTCAGGAGAATTTAGAAATATCTCAAATATATGAAGCTGACGGTTTATGTATGTGAGGACGAGTGACCCGGAGATCTGTCGGAAAAATTGTGCTTGTGAACAAGCTGCATGACTGGGCCAAGCTCCGGATGCAAGTATGCATGGTTCTTTACAACAGGACTGCATGAATATCAACAGGGACAGGAGTGTTATTGGTTATTGGCTTGGCATATACATATATTGCATTCATTCATTCATTATTTAACCCACCATCCTGCTGTCAGGGTTGCTGGAGTCTATCCCAGCTGTCATTGGGCGAGAGATGGGGTTCACCTTGGACACGCCCACATACAATCATTCACTCTCATTCATTTCATAAAGAGATATACAACCATTCATCCTCTCATTCATGTCATACAACTATTCCCCCCTCCAATTAACATGTCATTTATATGTACAGCCATTCGCTCCCTCGTTCATGCATCATTTAGAGCTTCATTCGCACATATACTATAGATGTATGTGTATGGATTTATATATACGTGTGTGTGTGTGTATATATATATATATATATATATATCTGTGTGTGTTGTTTTTATAAATGTTTGTATTCACACACTTCTTCTCAAAGTGGTGGCAAAGGCTGCCACGCTGAGTGCCACCGAGCTCATCGGGAATCAATCAGGGTTTGGGTGTTTTGCTGAAGGCCCTTTCATTCGGGTCTCTGGGACGCCTGGCAGCCCAACGGTCGGCTTTCCAATCACAACACGGCCGTCGCTTGAATTGTATTATTCCAAAATAAAGAGAGAACACGTTCTTTCCGAGATGCTGTCGGTTTTATTTAGGAGGACTGGAGAACGCTTGGGCAATATGGTCATTTTAGTGAGTGTGTGTGTGTTTTCTTTAACCTCTTTAAGGCTAATTATGGAATTTTCAAACTCGTTTCCACATGTGTTTTGGGTGGAAAACGATAGAAGGATTGGAATTAAGATCATATTCAACAAATCAATCGATGATCACAGTTAAACAGCCGTGACATTTTTCTGTGCTCAAACTTTTCAACTCAAATTATGTGCACTTCGAGTTGCCGATGCCTATTTTGCTGACGACACTTTCCATTAAATAAAGGCCCACATTGGTCATTGCCGAAAAGCATCTCCAACTTGCACCGTATTTTATCGATATATTGTAATTGCCTGTATTGCGCCGTACCTTTATGGCTTTTTGAGGAAAATTGATTTTCCATCTGTTCTTTGAATGGCTGTTCGAGCATTCAGGCTCACTGTAACACATTATAAATGGTCTGCACTTGGGTCTCCATATAGCGCTTTCACCCTCATTTATGCTCACGGTAGGTAAGTAAACAAATACTTCCATGTCGAACTTTGTCAAATGTCAATGGCCACTTATTCCCCATACGTGTTTTAAATCTCCATGGCTGGAGAGACCAACACTGGTCTGCAACGAGCTGTCGCTCAATCAATCTTTTTTTCTTTTTTCTTTTTGTAAGGAGCCGAGATCTGAGATACAAGCGAGCTGGATGAGCGTTTAGCTCTGACGTAGCCGCCGCCGTCCGTGAAGTAGCGTTTAAAAACAGTCTGACGTGCCGCCGGCCTCTCGGTAGCCCAGTGAAAATCATTGAAGATCCTGAGCAAGGTGTGCGTGTTGTCAACTTGTCCATGAAGGGATGAAGTAGTTGTTGCTGGTGAGATCATTTGACTGAAAGTATCACCTGCGAGGAGGCAGGAGACATTTGCAGGGATTTGGTGAGAGCAGACGCCGTTAACTGACAAGGCATTGGAAGCGTCATTCAAAGCCAGTCAGGGATGATTCGATCGTTTTGAAAAAGAGGACCGACATTCACTCTGTCACCATTTTCAGTTTAGCCGTAAAGTGTAGCAAAGTTAAGTTATATTTAGCATAAAGTAACATTAATTGCGTGGCGAGTAAGTTAAGAGATAGAGCACAATAATGAAAACTCCCCCAACCTCCTCTCCCACCGGCATCTTTGTCCGATCTTCAAAACCAGATTATTTTCTTTCACTATGTGTAATCATTTTTTCATAATTATTTTCTATTTATGAAGTGCATTTTTCTTATTTAAAAACATGTAAGAAAGCTGGTGGATGGAGCAGATTAACAGGATTTCAGTTCATTTTAATGGGGAAATTTAACTTGATATACAAGCAAATTGAGTTATGAGCTTGGTCACGGAACAAATTAAACAAGTCAAGGTATTGTGGTATTCTATTTTCATTAGCCTTCCGGGTGTGTTATTTCTAAAAATTACCCCTTCCGCATACACTTCACCCATGCACTTGACTCAGTCGTAAGGTTGTTTTTTTTTTTCGGTAAGTCGGCAAGCTAATCCTCGCTACGACCCGCAAACAAGTGTCACCGGAGAGCTTTTTTTCAAACGGGAGAAAGAGCCAGCGATGAGACACCAGAAGGGTAGAGAGTGCATCATATAAGGTTTAGTGATTACATTTACATTCAATTTCATTGTTATTACTCCCCCCTCCCCTCTTCTGTGAAAACATTGTCTGTTATGAAAGCGCTCTGTGGCATAAAAAAAAAAAAGTTTGACTGCACTAGAGGGCAGTAAAGAGTACTGAGTTCAATTCCAAGTTTCGAGTTTTGTTTCTGACAACAACAGAAAGAGGCAGTGCGGCAGATGGCGGCGTGTGGAAGTAAAATTGTTCACCCATGTTATGCCGACGCCGTGATGTCTTCTTGCAGGCTGCACGTGAGGATGCTGTGCATCACTGCCCCCACCATATCCAGTGGTATTGCTCTGCAGCTTCTGGCGAGGCGTCCACCGAAAAACACACATAGCAACGCACGAAATGAACCCAATGCTCCATCGGCATGCGTATTTTACTGCGCATAAATGAGCCTTTAGATTAGAAAGCATTCACTCATTCACAAACACAGTCACGTAACAATGGTGGCAGGGCTGCCGTCCAGTGCGCGAATCAAACCATCAGGAGCAACCTGGGATTCAGTGTGTTTCCCAAGGAAAGTTCCACATGCAGACAGGAGGAACCAGGAATTGAACCAGCAACCTTCCAATCGGAGGGATGTCTGTTGGACCAACTGAGCAGCAGCTGCCCTGCAGATGTCAATCCATGAATGCATCTCGTATTATTGTGCAACATGTCAAGGAAACAAGAAATACCCGGGATGTGTCTCTGAAAGTGGAGAGAGGGCATGCTGACATGAACGGATGTGCTTGTTTGTCGGATGCAGAGGAACTGTTGCTGCCGTTCCACAGGCAGCTGCAGAGATGATGGTTGGAAGGCAGTTTTTGGACGCAATGAGAAATCACCTGTGCGAGAATTCTCACTGGCGCAAAACAGCTGACATTCTGGTCGTCCTCAGTCCTTGAGCTTGTCAGCGGTTAACAACATGGGAGACGTGGCTGAGCTTATCTGGCAATGTATTTCACCGCAGCCGGAACGGCTCTGCTGCAGGTCCAATCGTTGTTTCATATCAGAAAATAGGCGGATCGGAATGAACTTGAACTTTGTTTTTCTCGATGCACTTGAAAGCCTCGGAGGGTGAATTAATGGGTACGTGAGGCAAAGAGGGCTGATCACTTGAGCAGACGCTTCAATGCTCTGAACGCTTCAATTGCCTGAATGACCCACATACAGTGACCGCATACATAATGATTACAGGCTAACTGTTAGAGGACTCTTCCTCATAAGCAGTTTCAGCTCCAAATGTTTCTATCTCATACTGGCTTGGAATAAACTCCCAAAGCTGCAGGAACATACGCGTACATTTATCCAACGCACGCCTCGTTCCTGTCAATCCTGTGGTTTTTATAGATCCTGGGAGGTGAATGTCGCTCCTGCATTTAGAGAGGGCTATTTACGACGAGAAGGCACAACAACCGCAGTGGGCCTAACTACCGGTGTCGCAGTCGAAGGAATGCGTATTGTTTTTAGGCAACGAGGAACCGCTCAAAGCGCCGTCTCAGCACCGGCTTCCTCTCGAAGAGCTGAACACCTCTAGATTGGGCCTTTGTTGCCAAAAAAAAAAAAAAAAACGATGATGGGAATTCCTTACACTCAGTAATTTTGTAATTTTAGAAACCAGGGCGTGGAAGTCGCCTTGAAATGTTAAAACACATCCAAGCTGCAGCACGGCGGCCACTGGCAATGTGGCCGGTGTCAGCCACAGAGAGAGAGAGAGCATCTGGGTGAGGTTGTATGCGGGGATATTCCCGTGCCTGGAAAAAAAAAAAGTGCTGACCCATCATCTCAGAAGTCATTGAAAGTCTTTAAAGTGGTGCACGTGGCTTTCCCCAGCAGACACTGTAAACAACCATTAGCCAAACAACCATTAGACGTCCCTCCGTAAGAGGAAAGTCCTCGTCAGCCACAATATCACCTGCTAACACCTGCCTGGGGGACCGGCTACGGGAGAGACTACACATAGGAAAGCGACGCAAGTAGCACTTTTAAAAATATAACATGCAATTACGTGCAAATAAAATTTGCGTCCGAGCGTGATGTGGAAGAAAAGGAAAACGCAGAGAGACACCATTGAAAACATAGCAAGCAAGTTTGTGAACCCGCGAAGCAGCCAAACCCATTTACATCAGCTGGGGTCTCTTGAAAGGCACACGGATATAAATAGCTTTCAGATGTGGTTTTTAATGTAGGTTTTGGAAAGTGACTGCGTGGGGTTGGTTTGAGGACAGCAAGTATATCAGCATCATCTCATGTGCAGCTCCGGCTTACGGACACCTAGACAGGAAAAATAGATCGTATGGGTTCGTTGTTCTACAATTAGATGTTAAGATGTTATTTTTGTGGAATTGTCTATACAAACTTCGAGTCGGTTAACACACATTGTTCCTGACGGCCTGGTAAGTTAGTGTAAAGCTTTGACAATGCAATGTGTGAAAGCAATGTATAAGATGAGACTATGTATGTCTACATATCTGTATATCACCCCCCTTCTTAACATTAATCGCCCATGTCATTTTTTCAAGTTTTTCAGAAAAACAAATACCTGAGCCATACATTGAATGAAAAGTTGATTTTGGAAAAAAAAAAAGGCAAAATATGAATGGGCAAATATTGAAGAAGGTGACGATATGTATACGTAGTTGCTCCTGATGGCATGGTTAGTGCCTTGCATTACATCTCTGTGTATGAGCGTGCTCGTGAATGGGCGAATGCTGCCTCATGTAAAGCACTTGAAACTGCAAGGTGTGAAAGCACTCTATGTGCGTCCACACTTGAACTAGTTGCTTCAGTGTGTTTACTCAATAATGTAACAATTACAAAGCATTACTATACTATTAAATGTTCTAGCAGTAAATCTGATCTCTTTTTCACACGTAGAATCTTTGCAGGACAACTATTTGATGGTGTCGTTTATGCAAATCATTATAGCTGATGTATTATGAGTAGGTGTGTTTTGCAGAGTTTTCGTCAGCCTTTGGGACTTGCTGTGTCAATCCAAAACCAGAGGAAAAGAAAAGCGGAAAAGAGTATTGTGCTTTTAATAAGCAGTTGGGAAGAATACACTTGTACACAAAACCCTTTGAAAGGCATTTTTCATGTCCTTAATCTTAAAATTAATGCCACAACATGAACAATGAACAAACAGGGAGTTTAGTGAATTCTAGAGATAAAACCGTGACCCCCCCCCCCTGCATGATTATTTTGAGCGACATTTTATATGTGTATTTATTTTCATCTGACGCCTATGAAGACTTCCTTCCTTCCCTGCAGCCACAACACTGAGTCTTGGCATCGGACGCCACCACCAAGCCAAAGTCATTGCCTCCCCCCCCGTCCGAGGCCTTTGCAAGAATAACTTTTCCAAACCGGCCTCGAATGATCTGAAAATTCCTGTGCACTTCCTCAGTGCGATATTTCTGTATCTGAGCTGACGTTTTGGTGCCAAGAAAGCTTTCACCTCCGAAATCTATGACTGCTCCCGTCTAAATATTAAACAGCCCCCTGGCGACCCTGAGGACACGATTTCAAGCGACAGTGCCTTTGGCGTAGCACCGTCCCCCTTTACCCTTTCTCAGTTTGGAGAGAAAGAAAAAGCACGGGCACAGGCATCTCGTACCTGTCTGTGATTCAGAACTGAGCTTAACGTTCAAGGGCTGATACTGTTGTGGTTCAACGCTTCCCTTCTCCCAGAACATGTGACAGCTAAGAGCGTGAACACAGACTCTTTAGATGTCTGAAGACAAAACATGCAATGGTTAAATTTACGTTCATTACCGTCTGCCGGTAACGGTGTAATAAACCTTTCATTTCCAAGCCGCATGCAGACGGATTCGACATATACACGGACATTATATGGACTCTGTATGAAATGAGCTCTAACGCCCTGGGAAATTACAGTTTTGTGTGTACAAAGTTGAGACTCTGACCCAAAGAACTACATCAACCACTTACAGATTCCTCCTATTGCTGTATACATATGTATATGCATATACATTTGTATATATATGTGTGTGTGTACCTGTATGAGTGT
Organism: Fistularia tabacaria; assembly: GCA_901007705.1. Classification (NCBI taxonomy): domain Eukaryota; kingdom Metazoa; phylum Chordata; class Actinopteri; order Syngnathiformes; family Fistulariidae; genus Fistularia; species Fistularia tabacaria. The sequence continues at coordinate 37,757 of CAAKHD010010570.1, forward strand.
TTATCTATATACATTGGTTTATGTCTATGTGTAGCTATGTATATATATATGCATATGTATACTCTGCCGCCACCTGTGCGTGTGAGTATGTGTGGGAATGGGTGAATGATATCTCAGTTAAGAACATTTACCATGCATGTTAGGTATATGTATATGTACATACACACACTGATGAATATGTGTGTATGCGTTCATGAATGCGTATATGTGTATACGCATGCTACATATGAACAAACAATACACCACATATGCAGTGTAATGTTTGTACAGCCATGCTAAATATAGCCAACAAAATGTAAATCCACACAGTTAAATTCACCTCAATACCAGTAAATTTCTACGCATGAGCGACAACCCGCTGCGGCCAACCACAGGGGCTGCATTTGAAAAAAAAAAGAAAAAAAGAAAAGCTAAACTGATGCTTCCCTTATTGGGACTGTGCGACAGAAATAGCTTTGTGTGTTTGTGAGAGTGTTTGTGCATGTTTGTGTGAGTGTTGGAAACATGCAAGGCACTTTGACAAGCTTGAATGGTTGTCATTAAAGTATTTCTGCATTACCTGGACTGTATAACAGTCATTAAACACAAACTCGATGTTTCAGGGCGGTGGTGGCTCAGCTGGTAGAGCAGGTGTCCTGCCATCAGACGGTTGGCGGTTTGATTCCTTGCTCGAACCGTCCTCTTTCTGCATTGATGTAGTACCACCGAAGCCCCAACTTGCCGCCGTGCTCCGCTTCCATCGGTGTGTGACTGTTAGCCTGTGTGTGCAGGTGTGTGAGAATCAGTGAATAATATTCAGTGCATATTGCCTTGTCACCGTTTCTACATTTAGACCATTTACCACAGCCTAACAAATGAGATATACATGCAAACAGAGGGGCGAGATGAATCTGTTGCCATGGTGATTAACCCATTGGCCCAAAACTTCTATCATGCTGTATAAACATGGTCATAACCGGCTCCTATAACACGTCCAAGCCTAAAGTTGCATGAATATTACAGCCAGACCTCTTTACACACCTATAGTCAAGCCGGAAATGTTACCCGCTGAATCCAGAGAAACGATCTGCATCTCAGTTTGTTCAACAACAGTGTTTGCCGGTCCGCTTCCTCATTTCATTACAGGAAGTGAGCTCGCAGTTTGATGTTGAGTCGTCAACAAGCGCTCTGATAGCACGTTTTTCTTCAGCAAAACAGAACTCCTCTAGTTCCTTCCCCTGTTGACGCCATGCCCGGCCCGAGCAGTCGTCCCTCCCGCGACGGTTGATGCCTCGGCAGCAGAGGGGCCTCAGTTCTCTCGGGTATGTACCTTTAGTTTATCCACGTCTTTACATGTTGTGCTATTTCCTCTCCTTGATTGAACGATAAGAATAATTTGATTTTAAGTGTTTGTGTGTTTTGACGCACACACACACACACACACACACACACACACACACATGGACGCACACACACTGCGTCAGATTCACACGACAGCTTCCTCATTCTGCTGCCAGATGTGACACACGAACCCAAGCTCGTAGGAAGTTGGAGAGATTCGCGGCGAAGTATATGAGTGGATAATTGAGGCTGACTTTCAGGCTGGGGGTCCAGTCAGAGTGAGGATGGGGAACGTGGTGCGCGCCCGGGAAAAGGACAAGAAGGACGACCTGGACAGCAGTCCGAAGGGTGAGGGCCTTCAACGGGCTTTAAAACACGTTTTGGTCATCTAAGACACTTGGCTTGAATGAAAATGGAAAGCTTCAACAGTAACTATCAAAAAATGAATAGGAAATATAATTTATTATAATACATGTGATATTTGCGCATAGTTTTGGATTTATTCACAATGGAGTGTTTAAATTAGTGCAAGTACTTCCATTATTTGTTTAATATTGCAGGACGATGACCTGTTTCTGAACATGTCATGGTGTTTACTCTGCTCTGGTTTAGAAGGATGGTTGTTTGGGTCCCGGAGCTGTTTGGCTGCGTTTTGCAATGGCTGCTGGGATTTTATTTTTTATTTTTTTCCAGATGGCAACATGGTGGTGGTGCTCCAGGACTACCCGGCCCCTGAAGTCAGCGAGCCCATCTACCGGATGGGGGAGAAGCTTTGCATCGTTGCTGAGTATGATCTGACGTCTGTTACCTTCGATACATGTCGGAAAGCGCTCATGAAAACGTCATAATCCACCTTATTGCTAAAATTATATCACAGTAATAGACAAAAATCTGCTGAAAGACATTATCAACCGTTAAATGTTGCTTGAAATTTATTTTTGAAATCATTTCAAATTCATTTTATCGCTGTTGTTAACGTACCGACAATGTCATCATCGTGCTTTACAGTCACCAATTCCCAAAACCCTTTATTCGGCACTATTTTTACCATTATTATCATAATTTCTCTTTTTCTCCTACGCGAGGTCAACCCAGGCACAAAAGCTGTCAGAAAGCCGTTGCTCGCATTGATTCCTCTGTCCTTCTCTTGGTCGTCTGGTCAGGGACGCGTACTGCTGCAGGGTGCGCTCAGTCCAAACAGGAAAGGAGAACTACATACCCCTCAGCCACGTGGGCAGAGTTTACCATGGGTAGGAAACCGTCCGTAACAGGAGTCCTTTCACACCCCCGCGTACCTTTTTTAAGTTATAGTCATGATTAACACATCTTTCCACGTGCCTCCAAACCCTACAACACTTATTATTACCATTATTATAGATGAAGACAAATCAGATTATTCATGATTTGAGCCGCGATTGTGGAAATGATCACAACTTATACAGGTGTATATACTTGTCTATATAAAGTATATGTATGTACTGTATGCACACATAGATATATAGACACACAGTCATATCTCGGAAATCGATCCACATAGTCTCAACTTATAAACATGCATACATACTATATTTTAATACACACACATACTGTGTATATATGTATATAGATATTTATTTACATGTGTAAATATACGCACACATATGTATATGTGTCCTTCGCTTGGTGGGGGGGGTCTCTTTGTAACCCTTAGAACTTGTCGTAGGTAGTGTTTGTTGAGCTGCTATATATACGCGTATGTGTGTGTATGTGTGTGTGTGTGTGTGTGTGTGTGTGTGTATATATATATATAGATCAATCCATCCATCCATCTTCTGCCGCTTATCCTGCACACAGGGTCGCGGGGGATGCTGGAGCCTATCCCAGCTGTCATCGGGCGAGAGTCGGGGTACACCCTGGACTGGTCGCCAGTCAATCTCAGGGCC
>CAAKHD010010570.1:43736-51855 GCA_901007705.1 Fistularia tabacaria
CATTCTGAGTCTTTGTCATTTTATTGAATATTCATGGTCTTCCTCCTCTCCTTCCTCTTTACCGGTCACCGCACCAATCATCTGTCTGCATCTAACCCTCTTCCCTCAAGCCAACTAACTTCATGTCCTCTTTCCCTCCATCTATTAATCTGCTCTCTGGTCTTCCCCCAGTCCTCCTGCCTGGTGGCTCCAACTTCAGCATCTTTCTACCCAGATCTTCACCATCCCTTCACTGTCCATGTCCTAACCATCTCAGTCTGACTTTATCTCGCGGACATCTAAAGTTTGCTGTCCATCTGATGGACTCATCCCTGATCCTCTCCATCCTTGTCACTCCCAAGAAGAACCTCAACATCTTCATCTCTGCTGCCTTCAGCTCTGCCTCCTGTCATTTCCTCAGTGTCTCTAAACCAGACGACATCGCTGGTCTCACCTCAGTCTACCTTTTTTTTCATTCTGGCTGATACTCTTTTATCCCCCCGATACTTCTCGAAACCCTTTCCGACCTGCTTGAACGTGTTTCTTCACCTCTTCTCCACACTCATTGCTCCGGACGGTTGACCCTTGTTACTAAAAATCCTCCACCTTCCTCTTCTCCACTCCCTGTCGTCTTTTCCGTGCGGCGGCTAACCTTCATTCCTCTCCTTTCCAGGGCATACCTCCATCTCTCTAGATTTTCCCCCACCTGTTCCAACTTCGTATCGCAATGTCATCCGCAAACATCAGTCCATGGTGAATACTGTCTAACACCATAGCGAGCAAGAAGAGGCTCAGAGCTGATTCCTGATGCACCCCCTCCTCCACCTTGAACTCCTCCGCCGCATCCATGTCCCACCTCACCACTGTCTCACAAATTGCATAGATGTCTTGCAACACCCTGACATACTTCCCTGCGCACTCCAGACTTCCTCATACGAGCACAGTTCCTCTCTGCACCCTCTCATATGCTTTTCTGTAGATCTACAAAGGCTCTAGGCAGCTCCCTCTGACCTTCTCTGAACTTATTGAATATTGTTTTTTTTCGCTCTCATCCATGAACTACATAGTGGAGAGTAGCCGTCTGTTCTGTCGGAAACTGTGACAATGAATAATCGCGGTAGCCCTGCCCCCGTAACCCCAGCCGTCACCCTCTGCCCCCTGACGCAGCAATGGGGAAATTACTCAGTGAAGGTGGTGGCAACTGCAAAGTTCAAATATAATCTATTTAGTTATATGATGAGTTCAGGCTCATATTTATCAATGTAACCGTTGGAGCAGAAAACCCAAAGTCTTATTGTGGGAGTGTTTCTTTGTTTTCTCCAGCTGGACAAGAATACTTCAATGCGAATGTGACCACGTGTTAAATGGATGTGTGGATGTCTCCAGTCTTTGCAGATGCGTCTGAGTCAGTAAATCCTGATAACTCCGGCTGAGAATGTAGACAGAAGTACTTAGAGGGGGGTGAGGTGTTCAGTCAGAAGGGGAAAGTTTGGGTCAGCAGCACGACTCCATTGGGAAAAATGTCTGACATTTTCATTTTTATCGTTGAGCAGAGCTCCGTAAGGACATCCTTTCCAGAAAAGCTTTTAGGGGAAGGGGAGTTCTTTCAAAACTAATGTGGCACAAAACCCAGATAACTCTGTGAGGTTATTCACAAGCTTTCATTAAACTCATGAGCTGGCTCTCTGTGTGTGTGTGTGTGTGTGCGCGTGTTTGTGTGTGTGTGTGTGTGTGTTTGTGTCTGACCAGACAACACAGCTCAGCTCTTTCTTCTCATTTATAGAGCAGGATCAAGCAGACGCCCACTTTGAAGTCTTGTAAAATACCTGCAAGTAACCAAATGGGAAAGTCGTCAAGCAAGCGCCTGTGTGTGTGTGTGTGTGTGGGGGGGGGGGTTGAGGGGAACAATTGGTGATGTAGAAACACACATCTGGTTGCTGACTGCGCCACCATGCAAGGATCTCTCTTTTCAGCCATACAGGCTGCGCCTCCAGACTGTAGATGGTTCAGCGCCCCAGTGCTGGTCGTCCACATCTCCGTCCCTGCTCTCATTTTGAGAATTCCCCCGGAAGGTTCTCTTTAATGGGTTGTGGGCGCAGCGGGGGGGGGGGACAGGTAACAACATTTTTATGGTTTATAGTCAAAGCTGGCTGGCTGCAAAAAAAGGGAGATGTGAGAATGTGGATAAATGGGGATTTCAGGAGAACATTCAACTTCTGCTGGGAGCACCGGCTGAAACCCCTCCCTCCTCTCGGTGGGAGTGCGTCCATCGTGATTTCGTACTTTGCTCGGTATTTTCCGGCACAGAAAGAAATCAAGGGCGGCACGTGCAGCGGTTAGCACTTCGAGAAGGTCCCTGGTTGGATTCCCACAGGGAGCCCTTTTATGTGGACTCTCCATGTTCTCCCCGAGTCTGCTTGGGTTTTCCTCCGGGTTCTTCGGTTTCTTCCCACGGTCCCAAAAACACACAGGAGGTTCATTGGTGCCCAGATGTGTGAATGAGAGAGTGAACGCTTCTTTGTCTGTATATGAAGTGTGAATGAGAATGGATGGTTGTATGTTTCTACGACGTATGAATGAGAGGGTGAATGGTTGTGGCCCTGTGATCAGCAAGCGACCGGCCTCGCCTCAAATACAAATCAATACAAATCAGCATTGTTGTCGTCATCAAAAGGTCTGTCTGTGAAGGTCAGAGTGCAGTGTCAGGTAGAACAGGAGGCATAGCTAAGCACAGCTAATTCAAAACTGCAGAATGGAAAGAATATGAGTACTTAGTTTTTATTTGTCATTTCTGGTTTGGATGGCCGGCACGGGTCCAGGGAAAAATCCTCTCCGATCACGAACATAACTGAGAAGCAAACAAATAGAACTGAGCATCGGCGCACAAACAACCACGCCGCAAAGTGAGCTCAGGCCGCAGCGGAAGCAGGGGAGGCTTAAAGGACTGATTAGTGGTGCTGTTTCTTGCGCCGCTGAGCTGCTACCATTAGTTACTGCGGTGGAAACTACAAAACCGGTTCGAGCGAGAGCCAGTCTTTCCCAATTTTCCTGATCAATGACTGCTCCATTTCCTCAGCTGCTTCGACGGAAGTCTGAGCGCTGATCTGTTGTGAACGCCTTAAATCTGCGGTTTCATCAATTCAACGACCCCCCCCCCAGAATTAACATTCACAAGGGCTGACTGAAAAACTCCCTCGCTGAAGCTTTGAGAGAATGTATCATCATTCCAGAGTAGATATAAAGGGAAATATGTCAAATGGCAGCCAATCATCACACATCGGGACCAGCTGTTGACTTGAGAGGAATCCGCGGATTGAAGGCGATTTAAGGGGAACCACCAAGGATCAGGGCGCCTCGTTCTCCCACGCGGTTTCTGTCCGATTTTGACCAAATCCGACCTTCGGGGGCTTCGGTCTCTCGAATGAGAAGGGTCGACGGAAATGACAGCGTGGGCGAGGAGGACGAGCGAAGACGATGAGGAGAGATCTGCTCCGAGTCCCAGCTGTCCAAACCTCCGATTCACGACTTCACCGGTGCACTCTCTCACTCTCTCTCTCTCTCTCTCTCTCTCTCTCTCTCTCTCTCTCTCTCCACTCGCTAATCCAATGGGATCTGCCCCTGCCAGTTATTCCAGGGAGTCACATGACAAGCAACAGTTTGGTTTGGATGCAAACCAGTGATTGAGATGTTTCTTGACCGGTTCCGGTTTTCAGTCTAAGTTTGGTGGGATAGTTTGGATTAAGATATGTTCTTTTTTGAAAAGGACAAAAGGGAACGCCATGTCCTCGTTCCTTTGGGAACTGGCGCCGAGCTTTGCAAGTCGCTCCTTCTGAAAAAGTGAAAAAAGTGCACGGTGGCCTCCGATACCGAGCGGATGTCAAAGTGCGTTCCCCGTCGGAGGGAGCAAATGAGAACACGTTCTTTCAAATGTTGAAATGAAGCGCCCCCCGAGCCAGGAGCCAACACACACACACACACACACAATCACATACACACACACACACACACACACACACACAGCCATATCCAAGGCAGCCAGGGGAAACAAACATGCGAGAGGCTGAGCAAGTTCACAGACCCAACCGGAGCGGTCTAGCTCGGAATCCGTCCGCTCTCGTTTTTTAGGTGTTTTTCACACACAGCGCCGGCGGGAACCGCTACCGTGCTCGAAACAGCTTTCTAACGGCGTTCTCTAAAACTTGGGGTCGTCACTGTTTTCATTTCCAGGCTTATTCAAACAAATGAGCTACGCAGTAATAAAGTTTAATAGTGGCCCAAATTAACACGTTACATTTTGCAACCTATTTAAATGGGGGGGGGGGCAAAAAAAACAAACCATTTAGGATCTGCAAGGCTTCAGCTGGTCTTGTACAAGTATTTCTGGGAATTGGTTGAAGGGTGGATGTTTGGATATAAAAAAAATAATGAAATAGAAATGGGGGTTGGGGGCAACTTGGCCGGGCCAGAGTTTACTTTTCCATCAGGAACACGTCCAGCAGCTGGTTACCATTTGATTTAAAATCATCAACATTAGCATCAGGCCACGACAATGCAGCTAGATAATACATTGCTTGTGAACCTAGATAAGCCTGGTTATAAGTACGGAGAATTTATATGTATGAATATAGGCCAGGTGGTGTTATATGAAACGAAGTGTTGAATGATTTTACTGCGCCGTCGAGAGGAATGCGGCACCCAGATGCATAAAAGTGTAGATTTATGACAGAAATGCGTGGACGCATTCCTTTCGTCGCACTGAGAGCCGAGCGGGCCGACTCATGGAGCTACAAATACCGAGCTCCTCTTCTGCAGAACCATCTTCCCGTCTGGATCCGGGGGCAAGGACACCCTCTCTTTGTTTAAGAATAGGCTTCTAACCTTTTTTTTTCAGGAAAGCTTACAGTTAGCGCTAGGCTAGCCCCTAGTTACTCACCCGTAGGCTTACTCTGCTGAGGGATATCCCATGACATATCTCTCCCATTCCTCCCGCATTCCCTATCCTGGCTGCCTATTAATAGTCTTATGAAAACTGTTATTGCATCATGTCAGCCTTGAGAATGTAGCTGTTAGCGTAAGTGTTATTATTAGCAAGAGATCATCAGTGCCTGCTTCCCCCATCTCTATCACACTCTTGCTTTCTATCTCTCTGTCCTTGTCTCACACGCTCTCTATCTCTTTCTACCTCGACTGGTCGAGGCAGAAGGCCGCCCACATCAAGCTGGCATCTACCCAACGATCTGACCACACTTGACTAAGTAACATAAATATCCAACTCATGTTGCCTGTTCCAGTCTCTTCACTCCGATTAGCAGATGCAGATGCTGTCTTGATTCACGGGAAGCCACTCCTCGTGTTGCACGTTATTGGACGCGGCAACAAAGAACGGAGGCGAGCAACCCAGATCTGCTGCGAGATTCTCGAGACTCGGCGGAGGAGTTTGTTTTATTTGGTGTCGGCCGTGGAATCCCAAACAGAACAAAAAAGTACTGTGAGGAAATGTGCTTCAGAGACTATCAGCGCAGCTTGGATAGAATTTGGGTTTTCATCCCTGCCAGTGCGGCTGACGCTTTCCAAAATCTAACGTTGACTTTTGCCTTTTAATCAGGCTGGCATTATGTAACTACAAGTGAAAAATAGCCTCAATCCAGGCATCCATCACCTTATTTTATTAACCCTGGCTAACTTTCAGTTTCAAATACACAAACAAGAAGAAGTTTCCGCTGATTCACGAAGGCAAGGCTGCAGTGAAGGAGTTTCTCTGCCTGATCCTGGTGCTCTCAATAGGTGTCATATTAAACTTCAAGATTATTGTGCCTCACAACAGAAAGGTCCCTGGTTCGATTCCAACAGTAGACGTCTCTGTGTGGAGTCTTGTGTTCTCCCCGTGTCTGCGTGGGTTTCCTCCAGGTTCTCCGGTTTCCCCCCACAGTCAAAAAACACTGAGGAGGTTCATTGGAGACCTTAAATTGCCCAGATCCATAAATGATTTTTATCTGTATATGATGTGTGAATGCAGGAGTGAATGCTTATATGTCTCCAAATTATGTGTGATGAGTGAATTAATGTTTTTATCTCTATATGATGTGTGATGAGGAGAAGAATGGTTGTATGTCTTCATCACTTGAGTGAGTGAGTGAGTGAGTGAATGGTTGTATGTCTCCATATGTGGCCCTGTGATCGACTTGCGACTGGTCCAGGGTGAGCCCCGCCTCTCACCCAATGAAACATCAGTACAGGATAAGCTGCATAAGTCATGAATGAATTAATAACAGCGACCAAAAAACAAGCGCAAACATAACAAACAAGCAAAGTAATAACAATGCTCACAGGTGAACCAAGGGTGCACTTCGTCTTCATTAACAGAGTCGCCTTTTTCAGGAAGTACACCGGTTCCTGTGGCTGTGTCACTGTCCACAGCCCAGTTCCAGGGAACTTATGCAAAATAGATGTGAAGGTGCTGTATTTCGCAGTTAGACTAATTTTGTGATAACATTGCTGTAAGACCTCGTCCTCCAACTAAATGCTGAGTGAGTCTGTCCCACATACAGTCCCTCTGCGTCAACACGCTATTCAATCAAACACGCAACAAATCAGAGGGTGTGTCCACCCCCCCAAATCCCCATCCCTCACCACAAAAAAAAAAAACCAGTTCTGCAAAGTATAGCCCCCATTCGGGGACCTGCAACCACATCTTAAACCTTACTTGCTGGTGTCGAAATGAATCCACTTCCTCAAAACCGATTTTAGTTCCTTGGAACATCAGCATTCAGAAGGTGACCTTCTGACGACGAGGGAAAACACATAAACCGTTGTGTTGAACTTTAAATCTGGAAGTCAGTGATGCTTAATCCATGAAGAAATTATCAAATAATTAGGCTGTGTGTGTGTGTTTGTGTGTGTATGTGGGTGTCGGTTGAGGGGTACTATAGCCCATTGAAACATTTTTGCCGTTTCACTTTAAATTCTACTTTTTTTTCTGCTATCAGGGTGACGATCTTCTAAGATCAGGTGGGTTTGAGGGCGCGGCATACAAAGCGTGCACGTCCCGAGCGCACACACTGTGGCCTTGTAAAAAGCCACTCGTGTTGGAAGAAGGGAGTGAACATGTTTTTATTTTTGAACGCCTGCAGATTATTTTTGTATCAAATTATTTGGCCTAGGCCTTTTAATACCTGCGAGATGATCCGCATGCACCGGGCGTGGGTCTGACATCGCCCCCGGCAACGCGCCCGGCCCTCAGCCTCTGCTGAAACCCATCCGTCTCTGAAAATGAAAAGCGTGATGACAGCCGACAACTTTTCTCAGAGGAAGTTTCAGGCTCTGAACACTGAGCTAATATGAACGAGGACCATTTTCCACGAATGGCCACCAGCTAAAAACTGGATATGAGACCGATCAATGAAAATGATTGACGATCCCGGGGCCGACAGCTCAGGCAGGGAATACCTGTCATTTTGTCCGTTTTCCATATTTTGCAATTAGTTTCTCCAAAGATTTCATTTTTCTTTAGTCGGCAGTTAGTCGAAGAGACGATCAGCCGTTCACTCTCTAATCCACACGTCATAAAGAGACACACAACCATTAACTCTCTCACTCACAAGTTATATAGAGACAAACAACCACTCATCCTCTCGTTCACATGCCATATATAGAAACACCGTCATTGATCTGTCATTGATGCGTCATAAAGAGCTTTTAAGTGGAAAACCAAACGTGGACAGGCCGCTGTCCGGGGCCGATCCTTTCAGTTGCCTCTCTCTGTGCCTGCGCTTCTTTGTCGCTCGGCCCCTTTGCGGCTCTGAGCTCCGTGTCAGTATTTTGGCTTATGGGGTGGGGGGGGCATTTCAGAGGTGCGGCCAGGGGACACCAAATCCCCCTCTCCGACCCAGACCAAATTAAAACACTGATATATTTCCCTCCCCTCCTAATCTTTATCAGAAGCAGGTGTTTCTGGGGGTTTTCGCCCCTCCCCGCCGCCGCTCCCCGCGCTCCTCGTGCCCGAAGCCGCAGCAAGGAGGAGCTCCAGCTTCTCCCGCCGCTGCGCCACATCACACGCCGGCTGCTATCCGAAACACATTGGCGGTGAGGGGTTTTTTTTTTTTTTTTTGATCAACTTCCAAGAAAAAAGCGGGGTTTTTAC
>CAAKHD010010570.1:68841-94356 GCA_901007705.1 Fistularia tabacaria
CATGCATACATGCATGCATACATACATACATATATATATATATATATACACACACACACATACATATATACATATATATATACAAACACACAGGTGCATATACCGTATACATACATACATACATACATACATACATATGTTTATATATATATTCTTATATATATTATATATATATTCTTTTTCTGCCTTTTTTAGGGTGAAAAGTGATTGGACAAAGAGAAGGACTTTCTTAATGGTTGGACCCTTGAATTGGTGAATCTGACTGAAAACAGCGTAAACGTTTAAAATAGACGCAGAACAATGCAGACAGGCCTGATGCCTCCCTGCTCTTTTGAGTGGCGGCTTTTTCTGTTGTATGAAGGTATCGTCCAGACTCGATTTCATATCTCAACAAAGACTCGGTCTCATTGTTCATGGTTTCATCCTTCTCAAATAAACCGCTATGGAGTAGAAGAATATAACCGAGGTTGGGTTACGGGTGGTGGTTAATTTTTGATTGACAGGTTAGCGATGACACTGAATCACAATGGATATGAATACAAGTCATAGAAAAGAGAGGGCTCTTTCTGATGACGGCGTTCTCATTCTCCTTTTTTTTTTCTAAATATTTCGCCTTAAACGTGTTTTCTGAGATATGCCGAGGCACCTTGCTGACACAGTAAGCTCATGAGCTTAAAAGAATACATCAGTAAACCAGGTGAGTCACGTACAGAACCCGCTTGAGGCTCAGACACCGCAAACATTTGTTCTAAACAAGACGTTGAGGTCGCGAGAAGGACGCAGCTTTCACGCTGAGGTGAAGGTGACTTGACACCAAACGACATGTGAATGTGAGAGGAATAACAGCTATTAAAAACTCAAAATGCACCTATAATATCCAATCAGGATTCCGAAAGCAAAGCTCTGCTAATCGATGCGCAAATGAAACAGCGAGTATGAGAGGGGCGAGGAGACGGAACGCCGGCGGCGCCGGTCCCTGCAGATCAGCTGCAGCAGATGGAAACATGCATCGTCTCTTTTTACTTTTGCCAATATTTTTCAAAATTTCATGAGCGTCTGTGCATGATTTTGAACCTTCAGGTAGCAGTAATGAATAAGAGAGACAAAATGAATACAGGGTATGAGTTCTGTTACAGTACCATATACATACAAATAGGATTTTATTATTGTATTTGCTGTTTTAAGTTTCTATGGGCAATACTGCTGTGAGTAGTGTGATGATTCCACATTACTCCCTCTGTCCTTCCCACATGTGCCTTGCTGTCCAGACCCTCCACCTCAGAGTAAACAAGTAATCCACATGACAAACACACACCTCGCCTGCCTTCAAAGACGTCGTTGATCTCTCGCAGCAGCAGGGCCATGTCACACAGCTGAGAATCCCAAGCTTCGCAGAACACCTCAAGGTTCTCCTTGGCAATCTTACTGGATGGGTGCAGGGCCAACGTCTGGGCGGCTGAGATGATCTGTCCGACGGAGACGGTTAGAGATTCAACATCTTGACTGTTTCTAGGTGGAGACGCTACGATCTTAATATCAATTTTCTTTTGCAGTGAATACAGAAAACTAAACCTGGAGCTGCTCTCCTCTGCAAACTGGGGGAAAGAGTATACTATACATATATACTGTATGTATATGTATGTATGTATGTATGCATGAATGCATGTATATACAGTATATCATGTCATATTTGACAAATATGATATTTTTTTTGCCTAAATCAAATTGTTGTTCAACATATGGGTCCATTTTTTGTGTTTTCTGAAAAACTTGAAACATGACTTAGGCAATTATTTTATGGAGGATATATATATATACATATATGGATAAATACACACATACATACAGCATATATGTATTTATGTACGGCGATCATTCTAAGAAGATGACGCTATGTATGTATACATACAATATAGATGTGTATATGTATACATGTATGTGTGTTCTTATGAAAACATATATATGTGTGTGTGTGTGTGTGTGTGTGTGTGTGTGTGTGTACATACATATACATACATATATATACACGTTTATGTATGTATGTATATTTGATATGTATTTATGTGTGTATATATATATGTGTGTGTGTGTGCGTATTTATTTTCTATTCAAGTAAATAAAGGCCGGCATTCTTTAAGCCCACCTCTGCAGGTTTGGCAGAGTTAGGTCATACTGCGTTGGGGCATGACAGCAATGCCGACAATAGTTGAAAGCAACATACAAGCAATAAACTCCAAGACAACAATTATGACAAGGGCAAAAATATTAATTAAAAACCTTCGCATTAGGAAGAGAACGACATCATGTTTGAAATAAGCCCCCATGGTGTTGTAGTTAATAGCCAATTACCCCCAGGCCACCCCTCTATTACTTCCTCAGATGCACACAGATATCGCCGTGGCACAGCCCAAACTGCTCCATTATTGATCGGCCGACCTTTGAACTTAGGAACAGAGTCATTACCACAGAGTCATATGGGGCCTGACATTAGTGCTGGAGGACAGGAACATTCTACATTGCAGGATAATTACCTCCATGGACAGTTTCCAAGAGCAAACATAATTAGATTGGGGATACGAGCACTAGGTGGACAGCTTGTTCGCAGCCATCAGGAATGGATGGCAGATGTAGGAGGTAGACGGAGGGTGGTTGGGGGGGGTGAGCTAATGTTTCTGTTTCCCCTCCCTACTGCTTCCCTGTAGTTTGATTTCACTCCAGGAAAACAGTGAATTTGGTCTGACTTTATTGCCGTACAATTATATGCCGAACTGAACAAAATAGGCCTGGAGTTTAATTAAAGTTAACCTTCATTATGCATTGTGGGCCGCTCGCCTCTCCCCTAGTTTGCTGCCATTTCCACGCCAAGTCAATGGGCGGAAGATCAATAATAATTCGAGAATAACAACGCATTCCGGAGGAGATTTGGGAGTTATTATTATTACCTGTGGACCAATTACGTGGAAGGTTTCCTCTGCGTGTATGCAGGTGATCTCCAGTGGCTCCGTCCCGGATACGTGACACAGCAGCCGACAGCTCTGCGGTCAATACAGGGGAAAGAAACCCCGGAGGGGAGATAAAAATCTGCTAATCGAGCCCAATTATTGTCTTGGATTGTTTAATAACCATGGTTGTCCTGATCTGGATTTGGCTGCGCTAACAGCAAAATTGCAGTGATGTAAAATTGTTTATGATCATTTAGTGAAATATGCAAAAGGAGTTTTTCTTTTCCGTGGGAAAACCCCGACTTATTCTCTAAATAGTCAGAACAATGAGACAATGTATTACAAAAGACCACACTTGAACTTGTGTGTGCTTATGTGTATATGTGTGTGGGGTCTGTGAAAAAAGACTAGACAACCATTTTTCTGCTTGGTGTCAGGTTTTCATAAAAACAAAACATGCCAGCTTTCGTTCAGCTGCGTGCTCTTTTTCATCTCAGGCTGTATGTTTTCCTTGCATGAACAAGTGCTTGTGACAGGCGGCTCCCGGCACATCCATCTCCATCTCCTGGGTTTTCACAGCCCCAGCCCTTCCCAGATGACGTCCCAGTCCGGGACTGCAGCTGTACTACTTCCATGCCTTTTTGCATTTCATGTTACCGATTTTTAATTGCAGCGTTTTCTCGTCACCTTGTGCGAGGTGATCAAAAAGAAAACCCACCTTGTATCAGAGGCAATATAAGCAAATGTTACAAGAAATGTAAAATCAGTCGATAAAGAGGAGTACAACAGCACGTGCGGTGTAACTGCACGTAATTGTGCAAAGCAGTGGGATGATAGGTTTCCCACATATCTCCTCTGGAAAACTCCAGATGCTTCCCAACTGTCTGCGGCTGATATGAGCTCACGCAGGCAGGTCAAAACACGAAACTGCAAACATATGAAAATGCAAGAGCTAAAGTTTTCTCTGTCGTGGGCCGCTGTGAGTAAATGAATTTACAGGGTAACCCAAAATACCACAACCTCAGGATTAGATTAAGTCTGGTAATCATAACATTTTTTTAAATACCGCGGTCGCTCCCACCCACCTCCACCAGCTGCTCCTTCTGCTCACTGAGCGTACGTGAGTACTCCTCCACTGCCTCCAGGTTTCCCTCCGTGCCCGCTGCTTTGAGGGCCCGCAGGGGAAGCTGCTCACTGTGAACTTTCAGCAAGTCCGAGGCACGGCCGACTGCCACCTTATGGAGCTGCGGGGACGGTGGGGGGGGGGGGGGTTCGAGGTCAAAGGTGATGAAACGCAAAGTAACGAGGGTTTCCGATTTGCATATTTGAACGTTTTAATAAATAAGTGAGGGTAAAATAGTGGAAGAGTAGTACCATATGCATGCAAGTATTTCAGAAAACTTTCATATTTGTTTATCTCTGAGAGTGAGACCATATGTCCTGGATCAGAGGGCAGACAGGCTACAGCTCACCTCACGTCTGAGTTCACTGACACTCTGGCATGTCTTGAGGATGGCCACCTCCATGTCCTCCGTGGCCTCTTTGGCGTGGACAGACTGCTGCTCCGGTAAGACAGCGCCAGGAGGGATGGAATTAAACATGAGGCATTTTATCGTCTTACAATCCCACACAAAAGGCATCCATTGTTATCCAGGAGAGAGAACGACAACGTGTTTGCAAAAGATTGGAAACACAGTGAGACTACATTGACTTCACTATCAGTGGGAGAAGGTTTCATTTTTTGATTTTATGAGGGTTTTTTCTTCCTCGTAAAAAGATTTGACTACACCCGAATTTCCCCTCTGGAGATCAATAAAGTATTATCTTATCTTATCTTATATCGTGCTTTTGAAGTGATTCGAGCGCTACGGAAGTGTACAGTTCAGAGTGATGCGTTCATCTCTTGGTGAGACAGGCTTCACGATGTTCTTGTGATTTGTCCGTCTTAAAAAAAGGCGATGCCTGTGCCAGAATGATGAGAGTCCTGTTAAAAAAACTCTTAAGTGTCGTGCTCAAGTTCAATTCCCCATTTGAATACATATCAGGATATTGTGTGGTTCATAGAATCAGTACATTTGACAGCTTTTTGTTAGCCAATGTGACTAGCTTCAAATTCAAAAGCATAGATCGGATGAAATATTTTCCTTTTGTCGCTCTACTAGTTATTCAAGTGCGATGCGCTCACTCAGGGCTGCAAGAACTACGTGACGTCATCGGACCCCCCCCCTTCGATTTTCTGATTGGTCAGGAATTTAGAATGGGCGTGGTTGATGCGGAAAAGCCGAAGCGCAGACTTTCCCCGCTCCGACGCCGGCACGGAAGGGTCGCGCAATGATGGATGGTTATGACGGTGTAATGGTGAAGTATGAAAAATCTATAAACACGAATAATAAGGCGTATAAAGAAACGCAAAAGGCCAATAACTCTTGGAAAGAGGCGGCCTGTGGGTTTCGCACAGAGGAGAGCGTCTTCCGCAAAAGATGGCTTTCGCGATAATTTCTCAAAGGCCAAAACGGATTGAATGAAGGGTGGCGGGTGGAAATCGATCCTCACATTAAACACGTTGAAACGACCACTGGTGACAGTTTCACTCTGTCAGGTGCACCGCGGCATTTGCGTTGTTGTGTTGTTGTTGTTTCCCCAGCGCCCGTGACGTATCTAAAGTGGGCGGGGCCTCGGAGGTGTTCTGATCAGCAGCACCTGAGGCCCTGGCCGAGCGGGAAACGTCAAGGACAGGATGAACTGTATGTGCCATCCCAAGGAAAAAAAACAACACATTTTCGCCTCTTGCGGAGTATGTAAAGGCCTTTAAACTTGTAATTTATTGGGTTTGATTTGTTTACACACACACACACACACACACACACACACACACACACACACACAAAAGGCCCGTGTCTTCTGGAAACTTGACAATGTACGTCTATATGGGCGTCCTCTTAAAATACAAACGTCTTGAAGAATATTACACAAAAATGTATGCTTTTGCATTAAATATTTCCAACCGTTATTGCAGTTGGAGCACTTTAAAATACATTTCCATGCAGAACTGTTGGCGCATCATCATGAACAACCTCGGGTTCCGTTCTTGATAGCAGCGTATCTGCCTGAATCGATTGTCAGCCAACACCTGGCTGGCTTTAGTCAAATGTTAGCTTTGTGTTAGCATGCTACTGCGGCTGTCTGCCTCGAAACGACCTCGTAGCGTTAAGTTAAGAAAACATAATATGTGTGTGTGTGTGCGCGCGTGTGCGTGTATATATATCAACAGTTTGGTGAACAG
This sequence comes from Fistularia tabacaria, assembly GCA_901007705.1. Lineage (NCBI taxonomy): Eukaryota > Metazoa > Chordata > Actinopteri > Syngnathiformes > Fistulariidae > Fistularia > Fistularia tabacaria. The sequence continues at coordinate 75,067 of CAAKHD010010570.1, forward strand.
AAATATTCTCGACTGAAAACTTTTCATTTTTAAACCAAGGTAATGTTAGCACTGTGTTTGTGGATGTGGAATATATTGGTATTCTTCTGTTTTCAGTCTCATTTTCTCTTTTTACTGCTTGTATTTTTGGTTAATTAGCAACTTTACAACTCTCCCTCTCTATCTCTCTCTCTCTCTCTCTCTCTCTCTCTCTCTCTCTCTGTGTAATGTAGTTTAATCTATGAATAGACGGCACAATGGCCCAAGTTATCTGACTGTTCACTCTTTGGGATAAAATTACACTGATAATGATTGGAAATTAAATCAATTAATACATTCCCACTCAACACTGTTTTGTGTGTGTGTATTTTCACAGTGATGGCTCACGATGCCACTAAATAGGTTTATCTGTTGCCTGTTCATATTTAATTCCACAAAGTGTCTATGATTTGAAACTACTGCAGTGTTCTGATCTCTTCAATTCCCCAGGTGACCTTCAACTTTAAAAGCATGGTGAGGCGCTACGGTACAGTTCTGCAGCAGCAGCCTTTCTGTGCACTCCCAGCACACTGCAAAGACTTGACAATGAATGGAGAAGAAAAAGGAATATAACAACTTGTGTTTTGTAAGTCAACCGGTTTTGAAAGCCAAAAAAGAATACAATGAATGGCAGAAGGACAACCAATTCTACGCAACTTTTTCCACTAGATTGATCAGGGTATGTAAAAAAATAGTTATTTCGGTGGGTAATTATGCTTTACTGCTCCCAAATAGATGGGTGACAATAAAGCGAGGCAATTGGAGGGCCAGAATGAAACAAGCAACGGAGTCTTTAGTCGTCTATCATATTGTCCGTGCGGGGAGCTGCCTGTATCTGCTTTGTTTCCTGATTTTCCTCCTTTTGGCTTGTAAACTTTGTTTTTTGCGTCCATCTTAGTTTTTTCTTTGATGACCATGAGGTTATTATTTTTCACGGGGCTAAATATTTGTTTATGAATATTTTTGTAGGTGCATCTGTGAGAGTGCGACTGCTAGCGCCAACATACCGCCTCAGTCCAGGCGTGCACCAGCTGCTGAGCATCCTGGCGAGCCAGCTGGCACATGCCAAGGATAGCCTGCCGCTGCTCATGGCTGGTATAGGCTGAATCAGTAAAATCCTCTGTCCGCTCCACCAGCACCTCGAGCTGACCGCCCACGCTCTGGGGTGACAAGGAGTACATGTTCTCCCTCAGGCACTCCACTGTGGACTGTACAGGAGGGGGTTGGAGAGGAGGTGAGTTGAGGTGAAGGGACATTTGAGGGATGGGGGACAGCATTGGGGAACTTAACAGGAAGACTGTTCGATAGCCAACATTCTGAGGAAAAATGTTACATTTTATATGGAGTTATCCTTGCACATTATTACATATTTAGTTTGAGATCGGCAGCAGCGACTAGTCTATCACAGTCTAAAAACGATGGATTATTCAGTCAAACTTTCTCCTGTCCATGCCAATGAGGAGCAGAAGTGGAGCAAACAGTAATACATATATAGCACAAGTAATCAACTTTTACAGATGAGCAGGGTTTTTTTCCGCTCTCCATGGTCAGCGATCGTGGAAATATCCATACTACTGTCCTGCATTGGTGAAAGCCATGTCTGGGTCCACAACATAATCCAGAGGCAGTAAAAATGATTACACTGACTTAATTATTCACTGTGAACAGTGTCCAGACTGTGCAAAGCACGTAGTCTGGTGAGTTTCACAGCCATCTGCTGCGTATAACGTAGATTCCTCTCTGATAAATCACCAATAGAACGATCAAAAATTGTGCTAAAGTAAAAGCAAAATGCTGATTTGTTTAAAGTGTAAGCACCTGTCTTGTCAGGCTGCCCACGGGATGACAAGTTAAAGAAAAACAAAATAAAAAACTTTAAAAGCTCACCTTCTGAAAGGACTTAAAATGAGATCAGAGTATTTGTCAGGGGATTCTGCAATCTTTTGAAATGCATTTTATTCTTTCAGAATTAATTTAATGTCATATCCACCTAAAAATAAAAGGCATCGATTAATACATAATCTTGATTGGCATTTATGACTATGGGCTGAAATGCCTGTGAATGGATCCAAAGATAACATCCTGCCCATCCCCAACAGGTCCTCCACTTATAAAACCAAATTAACTCTTATAGGCCAGTATACACACCAGCTAATCTCAGCTGTTAAAAGAGTCTGACTGGTGTGTCATTCGAGCTCTGGATTCAACAAATGCACAGTGACACACTGTTGTTTTAGACCCTCCATTTTGCTGAAGTAGTTTTTGTCTTTGCTAATGTGTACTGAGTTGACAGATAGCTTTGAGTAAAACCCATTTATTTAAGCCATCCATTATAATAAATTAGCATCTGGTGGTCCTTTTATTAAAATACTCTCCTCATTTTCAGTCTGAAAAATATCACCTTCTGTTTTTTTTTTAAATCTTTTTAAAGTTAATGCGATTCTCTTTCATCAGCCAGAGGGAGAGAAGATTAGTCATTATAAACGTTCAATGGCGTAAAACAAAAAAAACACTTAAGGCTGCAGTTTAGTAGTATTTTTTTATGCTGCAGACAAAAAGACCCATGATGACTTCACCAACCACAAGAGACTCCCGGCTTTGCCAGCAACCCAGAGTCATAGGAGGAAAACTGACCTTAAACACTGCCATCATACACATCATTTAAGGGCTACTTCTCTGACCTTGAAATCCTTGATGCCATTGTAGATGCTGGCAGGGAGGATCTTGTTCTCCCCGCAGATCCGTGCCTCTGTCACTATCTCGATGACCTGCTCCAGGGCACAGCGCATTCGGTGGAACACAGCGTCTTTGTTGATCCTCGCCGACTCGCAATCTGGGTGCCTCAGGCAAGTCTTTGGAGGGGATTGGGAGTGAAATGTCAAAGCTCTCCCCCTTGCGAAACATTTTCCCTCTTTTATCCCTTTTGATGTTTTCCATCTACAAATATTCACCTTCTTGGGATTAAAGTTACATATACATGACTTAATCACTTTTGTAAAAAATCTTGAATATTAAAAAGATTATAAAGCAGATATAAGCCATGGCCCAGGCCCAGAGGTCCACTGTTAACATGCCAACTGTTTACCTTGGAGGCGGTAAGGAGCATCATGGTGCATTTCTCCAGCACCGCTCGAGCCGCCGCCATCCTGGCTTTCTTCTTCTCATCCTTCAAGTCCTGCAGCACAAACACAAGTGTGCACATGAACGAACACACACTCACACAGCAGATGGTAATATGTGGCTAGACTCCAATCACAACTTCTGAGAAATCTTTGGGTGTCCGAAGAGGGGGAAGCAAATCTCTTTTATATTAGTACAAAGGGACATGAAACTGATACATATCGTTTAAATTATTTGTTGTTTAAAAAAAAAAAATAGGTGTCAATGAAAGAGTAAAGAAGCCAGCCTGCGTTTTGACCGGCTCATTCCATCTTTGTGTGCAACCAACAGAGAAAAAGCCCAAATTAGGAAGATTTAGAATTTTGAATAGGGGAGTAACTCAGCCGTTCTGGCAGATTACCATAGATTTCAAAGTCAGTGTGATGATCTGTCATTATTTTTCCCTCTGTGAAAGCTGGGCTTTGCTCACTGCAGTGAACTAAATGGAATAAACATGACAAGAAAGAAAAACAAATGAGCGGATGGAATTTGAGAGTTTGAGCTGTAATGAGGACCGCCGGAGTGTGTGTCAACACCGGGGGGGCGACTATCCCTGCCTTTTTAAATAACGCAGTTGTTGTACTTTACATCGGTTTCTGCAGGCGACTTGCTTTTTAGCTGCTGAGGAACACTGTGTGCATCAAACCAGGCTGAAACCTGTAACTTGGACAGCTTTGCAAAGGTTTAGTTTTGCAAATATGCTGCTACATATAGCTAATGTACCACGGGGAAAATGCATCACTTCCAGCATAATGGTAACAAGAATGAATTGTAGAATATAATATAAATATACCCATGATAGTCTGTGTTTATATCTCTTTGCACACATAAACATAGATTGAAAGATAACTAAGTACATATCTTTATCAATTTCTTGCAAAACGTGGAGCATTTTGTAAGGAGTCAAAATTAATATTAGCTCCCGAAATATAATATCAAACTATCAAAAATTGCTTTCAGCAGCCTTCAGAAATGATCAATGATGGAATTAAACTACTACTCGTTTCATTGGGTACCATTTCTTGTGCAACAATTGCAATTGGCCGATATGGGACCAAAGATGAGTTTGTAGTCTTTGTGGTGTTTTTGACAATTGATGATTTGGTCTGAAAGGAAGCTCTTGTGTCATGTTTTACTCACATTCTGTCTGTCTCCGGTGAGGTGGGCGAACTCCACCATCTCATTGCCGAACTGGCTGAAAATCTGTACGAATTCCTGGAAGGTGGTGACTCTCTCCAGATGATCGAGGGTCACAAGGACCTGAGAGGGGTGACAAGATCAGCGTCAATTTCAATTTTCCATTTTAACGGTGGGGGTCTTTCTATGATTAGTTCCCATGTTCTCCCCGTGTCTCCGCGGGTTTCTTCTGGTTTCTCCAGTTTCCTCCCCCAGCCCAAAAAACATGCAGGAGGTTCATTGGAGACCCTAAATTGTCCAGACATGTGAATGAGAAAGTGAATTGTTGTTTGTCTGTCTATGTTGCCCTGCAGTCAACCGGCAACTGGTCCAGGGTGAACCCCTCCTCTCGGCCAGTGACCGCTGGGAAAGACTGCAGCACCTGCGCGACCCTGAGAGCAGGATAGGCGATATAGGCTCTGCATGAAGGATCATTAAAAAGGTCTGGTACTTTTTATCTCAGAACAGTCGAAAGCAAATTAGTAATATATAGGTTGTGCAATGCAGCGCTACTTTGACAGCTTATACAAATTTCTTTCATTTCCGTTAACCAAGCCTCCCTTGAACCTGGCTTCTCATTCTACTTTTTAGTAATATACGATTTTGCTGTCTACTTCTGCATAGTCCACTGATCTTTTTTTTTGTTTGTTTTTACATTTATCCCCCATGTACTTTTCAGGCCCCTGCGTGATATAATTACGTGAGAGCCCTAAAATAATAGCCGGTGACTATAAACAGATTAGGCAGTGCACAACCTGTAGCAAAGCTTGAAGACTGGCTTCCTGGCAGAGCTAAGACAGCAGCTTTTAAACCACACCAGACAAAGATGAGGAAGAAATATAATTGTGTTTGCTCGTAATGGAGAGCAGAGTGCTGTCAACTGTCCGTCTCAGTGAGACTGACCAGTCATAATTTAGGTATCCTTTTTCTATTCTGCTCTTGGCCTACACCTACATTCCTATCGCAGTGTCCGTCTGGCTACGAGCACGGCCGGTTAGAGCGGAGAGAGACGCTCCGGCTCTTGTGTTTTTATGTGGTATCTGTTTCCTTTCAGAACGTATGCGCTTGCCCATTAGGATCCCAAAGCCTCAGCAAGGATTTTGCTGAAGTTTATGTGTGTGTGTGTTGATGCGTGTAGACTAGTTGTTTTGCAAAGGGGATGACGTGTGCAGTGATTCGTCGCCTCACCTTGTTGCGTGATGCGATTATCTGTTTGATGACAATGCGGTCGGCCAGAACCAACACCTTAGTGACTGACGAGAGGAGCAAGCGAGCAGCCTTCACCATGCCTGTCCGATCGCTGAACACCGTAACGCGTCCATCTGACTGGGCAGGCAGCGCCGGGCCCACCTCTGTCAGTTGAGCTATGGCATCACCTGCAAAAGAATAGAGATGAGTAGAGTGTTATTCAGGCACAGAGCTTGTCTTTTAAATTGGCCAGACTGATCCATGGTGTAACTTTAGCTTATTATGTCAGTGTGAAGAAATGTATCCGGCCGGCTATTTTTCTCATGACAATTTAAAGTATCGATCCAGAGCTAGAGTTTTTTGGTTTTTTTTTACCCCGATTTATAATCTCCATTAAATAAAACAAAACCTTACTACTATAGAAAAGACAGTCACACCCAAACATCCTCTCCAGACTTAGGCATGGTGCTTTAAAGCGCGCTTTAAATGAAATCGCTAATTTATTATCCTCGCCAAAGTCTTGACACATTGAGGCACGTTCAAAGACCATCAAACACCTGATCACAAAGAAGCAGATGGATTCGTGGAAGAACACTTTGTTCAAACTTTGGAGAAGCGAGCCTATCTCTTCTTTGCTTTAATCGATTCAACAACATAGCATCTCATGTCTCGGGAGGAGGGGTGGGGGCAGGGGAGTAGGAGAAAGCCATACTTATCCAAATATTCCTGACACCTCATATGGCATGAGAAAGTAAATACAGCAATCCTGTTTGAATTGTCTGCGTGATAGCAAGAAAAGGCCTTGGGGCGGAAGGCCACCGAGCACCAGGACCTGATCCAATAATGCGAGGACAAAGGCTACGTTTGACCATTGCCTGCCCGACGGCGGCCTTGGCAGTTTACCACATGCGCGTAGAAGCTGTTTGCACCTTCGGCAATGACAGGACGGCAGAGAAATATGTTTCAGCAATGAAGAAGAAGAAACAGCGAAAGGATCTTGTCGGCCCTGGAGCAGGCAGGATCAGTTCAGCTGCCGCCTACTGACTATATGACATTTTGGTTCTGGGTATGTGAGATACACTTTTCACTTAAATGCCAGTGCGGCAGCTAAAGCAGCTGAAATCACTGCAATAAATTAAAACCTCTCTGAAACATGTCGAACAATAACAGCATATCCACACACTGGTAAATGAAAGGAGTGTGTGAATTAGCGAGTGACTTTGAATAGCAAAGGGAGGTAGCAGTAAGGACGGCAGATCTGGGGATTAACCTTTAATATTTCAGACGAACTGAACTTTCAAGTTTTTCCTTCAGGCATCAACCTGAATTGTTGACCTTGGTCCTGAAAGATGTCAAATTCTGCCCCTTTTGTTAACAAATCTTATCATAAGTCCGTGCAAAATGTTGTCCTTTAAGTGTTTGGCCCCTTGAGTTGTTCATAAATTGCGCTTGACGTTCGACCATCGGAGCCTAAGCAGCTCTCCCACACACCCAAACCCACGTTCATAGAAGATGTGAGGAGATTTCTTCAAAGTATAACTCAAAGAGAATGGAGCATACAGGCAGGCGGACAGGCAATACTGAAACATTTCGCCTCTGGCTACAGCTGCTTACAACACAGTGGTGCACAAAGGAACGCGCTGCACACAGTTCTCTGCAGCTCCGCTCCTGTGGCTGACAGGTATCAGCAGCCGGAGGGGAGGCGATTTCTGTGGAAGCGAGAGAGCTCGCACTGACCGACTGTCAGACAAGTCAGAAAGATGGACAGATAACATATTACGTATCCCATCTGGCCCACATCCTTCTGTGGTGTCCCCTGAGCTGAGACATCCCAGCTCTCTCTCTGAATGTCAAACTTTTATTATTTATTTCATTTTTATTTATTTTTTTTACTGTTGGTGCTGTTAAAGGATAGAGGAATGGGAGTGGGAAGAAAGGTCTGTGAGCTGTTTTGCATTGCTGGCTGCAACCGATATCTGAGACTGGTTCTGAAATGTGCCATCCTTCTGTAATGGGTCCCTCCGAACCCCACCAATAACAGGGTTTGACCATAAATAGGGTAAAGGGTAATGATAAGAGTAGTACAAGATGGGGTAAAGATTTAAAATCAACGTATCGTAATAAAAATATGACCTCAAATACATGTTCACAAGTCTGACGTAATCTAAAATACGGATGGCATAGTAGTTTTTGTGAATGTGTTTTTTATGTGTGTGTGGGTTAGGTTTCCGTAGAATATATATAGCAAGTGGAATCCGAGAAGAAAGGATAAAAAAATTAATAAATACAGGTTCCGATCAGAACCCAAAAGAAACCCTGTCTGTTCTGTGCTTCAGAATCCTGTTATATCCCAAAGGGTGTTCAAGCAAAGAGCAACACTGCAGATATATATCCAGGAGCGGCACTGGGGAGCGGTGGTTTCGCGTCGCCCTCCTCACAGAAAGAACGTCCCTGGTTATATTCCGACAGGGAGCCTTTCAGCTTGGAGTCTCCAGGTGCTCCCCATTACCATGTATGTGGGTTACTTCCCAGTTCTTGAGTTCCCTCCCACAGTCCATTAACACGCAGAAGGTTCATTGAAGATCCTGAATGCCCAAAATTGTGTGAATGAGTGAATGTTTAAGTTTCTATATGATGTGTGAATTAGGGAGTGAATGGTTGTATCTCTCTATATGTGCCCCTGTAATTGACTGGCAACAGGTCCAGGGTGAACCCTGACTCTCACCAAATGGCAGCTGGGATGGGCTCCTGCACCCCTGCAACACTGAGTGCAGAGAAGCAGTATGGATGATAAATGATGGATAGTCAGTCTGGGCCTCAGAGCGAAACACATGGTGGACTATTTTGTAAGGACATCCGTCAGCAAATGATATTCACAAGTAACTGTAAACTCATAAAGAAAAAAATACAGTAAGATAAAATTCGGATGATGGAATTTTGAAGCGAAATGCCAAAGAGAGGGAACCAGGAAAGTGGGGCAATGATGCATGCTGTCTGTCATAAAGTGACAATAAGTCTCATAACATTTAGATGATCAGCAATGACTTTTACAGATGCAAACGTGTTATTTTTTTTCTTCTGACAGGCACATTTGCACATTGCAAAATAATCTGTCCCCACGCAGTGTCCGGACTTGATTCTGAAAAGCTTTGTCAGTCTGTGTTATTCGTTTCTCTACAGACAAAATGTAACAAATCAATAAGGGTTCTGTTGGGTTAGAATCAGTAATGACATGATGGAAACATTATCAATTCTTATCCCTGGTCTGGTTCTGGATAAGAAAAAGGAAGCCAGAGTCTTCCCCAAATGAATTCAGACGACAGTATCAGGGATCGCCGCGGGTCAGGAGTCATTTCAACTGCAGTCACTTTTAACTGGCTCTTTTAAACATCGAGGGAAGTGGGGCGTATTCATTCGCTACTCCCATCACCGACCACGGAGCAAAACAGCGTCCACAGTCAAAAACGTAACGAAGTTTCAGGGTGGAGCGAGACGTCCCTGAGAGGCTGTCACAATAATAGCAGCTCAAATTCTCAAAATAATTAGGACAGGCTGAAGGCTTGCTTTCAAATAACTTGAGTACAAGGTACTGGACCGTCTTTTAGTACAACCCACAATTTATCGGGCCACCATTCAAAAAGTTATACTAAGTGTCAGTGTTACACTTGTAAACATTTCTTATCTTTTACTTGCTTGGCTTTACTTCCAGCCTTTGCAATTTCACAAATAGTATTTGAGACAAACGTGGATAATTACATCGTTGAGCAGGAGCGTCATTGTGAGAATGGCATTTTCATCCTGGCTGCGACGTGCATGTAATTACACCTTCACTTTATGTATTCACGCAATGACCAGGGCTTTTATCAGCCCGGGCTGCTACGCAATCATCCAACTCCTGAAGAATTCTCCCTCACATCTTCAGCTTCACCTCATGTCTCCATGGAGGTCGAGGGAAATTGGAAAAAAAGCAGACAAAGGGAGGGAGGATGTAGCCAATGGCAATGTCTTTAATTCTTTTTACTACATGCCTTTGGGGCAAGGGAGGCGCTAGATTTAGTAGACCGACCTGGCCTCTTATCTGTCCCGGGGAATCATTATGGCTTAACCCCTGACTATGGTATAATGTTCTTCCAATAGGCCTCACTTAACCTCTTGAACAGGTTATTCATTTAATGTGAGAGCATAGTGTCCTGTGTGGGACGGGAGGACGGTGCTATATTCAGAGCAGAGGTGTGACAGCTGCGCCAGCAAGGACAGAATATCTCAAGTTCTTTGCTCTCCGGTGTTGCGAGAAATCAAAAGCTCATTGGTTCGGGCGGGAAATATGTAAATGTATTCGGAAAACATATGCTTGCAGAGGCCAAAAATTTGCCCGTTTCCAACTTCTTTTTCTAGGAGTGAAAAAAAAAAACTTTCTGGCCCGGGCATCAGCAAGTAGTTCATATCGACAGAGACAGGAAAGAGGCCTGTTGGGGAGCAAGAAGGAAGAAGAGACAAGTCCGAGGGAGAGAAAGCTGAAAAAAGGGGAAGAAGATGGAAAGAAAGAAGCAGAGAGGGAGGATAGGTCTCTATTGGGTCATGCTTCTTGGCTAGAGTATTTGTATTTGGTTTGGCTGGTCCTTTAAAGGAAGCTACATTGACAAACTGATTCCATCCGACAGGCTGTTTTCAGTGCCAGCTCCACTAACCACTTAAAAAAAACCTTGGCCTGACTCACAGAGAGCTGCTCAAGCACCATGACAGGACCGGTGCAGAAAGCAAAAGGCCGCCTTATCCTTCACCATTCCCCCAAATCAGTGCTTTATTACCCCTAAATTACCCCCAAAACAAAGATAGTTGATTCATTATTTATGCAGTATATGCCTATGGAGGGTGTGTCACATACACACACACACACACACGCACGCATGCACAGATTCTGAAAGCATCCTTCATTTCATTTGTTATCATTATTATTATTTTGATGAAAAGGCCACACTGCACTGAACCTGCCTTTGACATGCTTAATAACTCTTGTTTCTTTCATTGTCAAAAGTTCAAAAAAAAAAATAATTCTACAAGACATCTAGCCTTTTCAATGAACACTGCATCATCAACAAAGCTAGATGTATTTCCAACAATTCAATAAGTTATCAATCTAGCACTTTGGTCCTTTGGAAAAGAACCCATTAATAGCTTGTTTGAAGCACCTCAATGGTATTCACACCCAAGAAAAACTGATTGCGTAAATGCTTTTCATCTCAATTGGCAAATTTCACACTGACCCCTCTTTGAGCTGCCATCTTATCGTGGTTGAGGGGTTGGAGGGGTTGGTCCCAGTGATCCTTGGAGCTATGTTGTCAAGGGCTTCTGCCCCTGGAAGGGTCACCCAAGGCAAACTGGTCCCAGGTGAGGGACTCAGGTGAAGCAGTGTTCCGTCCACAATGTGTACAATGGGAGCGGGTCAGTGCTGACCTAAACTCGAGACGTTGTAGATCGGTGAAAGGAATACTTCTGAGACCTCCTCGATTCTGTCAAAAAGGCTTCCAACGAGGAAGCAGAGCCAGGGGACTCTGGAGCGGAACCGCCTATTTCCAGGCCTGAAGATGCTGAGGCAAAACGCTCTTCAGTCGCGGGGCCCGCGGGAGTGGATGAGGTCCGCACTGGGTTCTACAAGGCTCTGGATGTTGGATGACACGCCAGGACAGTGACAGAGGACAGTGCCGTTGGACTGGCAGACCAGGGTGGTGATTGGAGGGTGTTCTCCAACCACAGGGGGATCACACTCCTCAGCCTCCCTGGTAAAGTCGATTCAGTGGTGCTGGAAAGGAGTGTCCGCCGGGTCATTGAACCTCGGATTCAGGAGGAGCAGTGTGGTTTTCGTCCGGGTCGTGGAACAGTGGACCAGCTCTATAGAGTCCTCGAGGGGACATGCGAGTTTGCCCGACCACTCGACATGTGTTTTGTGGATCTGGAGAAGGCATTCGACCGTGTCCCGCAGGCAATCCTGTGGGGGGGCTCCGGGAATATGAGGTACCGAATCCTGTTATACGGGCTGTTCGGTCCCTGTATGACCGTTGTCGGAGCTTGGTCTACATTGCCGGTTGTAAGTCGGGTTTGTTTCCTGTGAGAGTTGGACTCAGCCAGGGCTGCCCTTTGTCAACGATTCTGTTCATAACTTCTATGCACAGAATTTCTAGGCAGGCATCTTTGATCCGGCTGCTTCCCCCGTGGCCCGACTTCGGATAAGCAGCAGGAGATGGATGGATGGATGAATAAACTGAGCCATAGGAGCGAAGCCCTGTGCCTCTGACCTCCTTGGCTGTGTTAGCCCGACAGCAACAGGAGTGTTCGAAGAAATTATAGAAATATGGTAGAGGTGTTACAAGACTAAATACCTTGACTTATGAGTTTAATTAATTCCGTGACCGAGCTCGTAACTCAATTGGCTTCTATACAAGATTAAATTTCCACATGGAAATGAATTGAAACGTTCTTTATCCATTCCAGCGGCCCAGATTTGTTGTGTTTTTATATTAGAAAAATTTACTTTATTTATTTTACATATTGAAAGTAATAATACAATATAAAACAAAAGAGTTGAGGCTCTCGTGAGTCAAGGTTCCGCTGTATGCCACTGTTTGTCTGTGAAAGAATGATATTTCCTTGGAAATTACAGTTTGCGCCTCTTCTACTGCCGTTTTCAGGACAAACTTTGTACTAACACCTGTAGATGAAAACTGTTGCAATGCCTTTCAGTGCAAAGTTTGCATGTTCTGGCAGCCATTCCAACCACCACCACCACCCTGTGAGCCGAACAAGCGGTTTAGACGATAAAATGAATGAATGACTCTTTCAGGCAGCTTCTCTGCCATGGAGACGTCGCCCCATACGTGTGTCGCTCTGTCGTTAAACGGTGACTTGTGTCGATTTATCAAAACTCGAATTTTCACCTTCAGCACTTATTAAGTACGGCTCGGAAAAAAGCGAGGATGACACCCAAAGACAGAGCGGAGGAGATCAAACACAGATTGCCTTCGCTGACCTGCCTCTTTGAATCTCTCAGTCGCTCTGATGATGTGTAGAATCTAATTAAACCACTGCTCTTAGGCTGCCTTTATTTCATTCATTAGGCCGCACAAGGCTGAAGCCTGTCTGATTAAACTTTCCCCGCGGCTACGTATTAGCCAAATGTCAATCCCTCTTCTAACTAGCCCGGCTCACGTCTTGCAGATCTCCAATTCCAAACGGATGTCTCCTCCGTCCCTTAAGATGATTCAATCGGTTGAAAAAACAAACAAACAAATAAAATGAACAACGCTACAAAAACAAAGTGCGCTCCTGTTTAATTGGGAATAAATGTGTGTGTTTGTGTGTGTGTGTGTGTGTGTGTGTGTGTGTGTGTGAGTGAGTGGATGATGTGTGAGTGTTAGGAGCAGAGCGAGGGGAAGCTGTGAAAACACCAGCCGGAGAGGAAAGTGAGAAGTGGAATAAATTAGTCACAGCAGACAACACACATTCAAACACTTGCACATACACATGCACTCAACGTAGTCTATTTGGACTTACCTACACACACACACACACACACACGCACACACTAACACACACTTCTTCTCATCAGTCTCCTCTCCTCGTCTCACCAGCGCTCTCTTTTGTCTGAATTTTAGCCTTCTTTACAAATCAGTGCCGTGTAAGGATTAAACGCTTTGCTACACAAGCTGTGCCCCCCCCTCCCCCAAAAATAAACCAGTTATCACCGCGTTGTGTCTAAATTCATATCCAGTGGGTTGCTGTTTTGCCGCCTGGCCCCTGTAGGGTGTTCAGCTAGCCCCCCCCACCCCCGATAAGTGTTTTCTCATTGAAACGAACAACACTATGAGTGACAGCAGGGGGGGTGGGATCGTCATTTGTCACAGGTTTGACTTAGAACACAACTTAAAAGAAAAACACAGATGTTGCGACATACTTGGAGGAGAGTTCAGTCTTGAATAGCAGAGTGACCCAGGATTGGTACCAAGCTATGTTGTTGTTTGCACTACAATAAAATGACATTTAAATAAAAAATAAACATTTGATTTTAGTTTCACTTCACACTTTTCCATTACGTTGGCGCAGAGGTTAGTTCTTCCACCCTCACAGCAAGAAGGTCCCTGGTTTGATTCTGATGGGGCCTTTGTGTGTGGAGTCTCCATTTTCCTCCAATTTCTGCTTGTTTTTCCTTTGGGTTCTCTGGTTTCTTCCTACACGCAGGAGGTTCACTAGAGAACCTAAACTGCTCAAATGTGTGAATGACAGAATGAATGGTTATATATCCCCGCTTCCATGAGTGCAGGATAAGCGGTATAGATAGTGAATGAAAATCATTGATCATGCTCAGGCCGGGCACAAAGTTGCGTTAGTGTCTAATTTTGATGGTTTGAATGATGCAGTTCTTGCTGGAAGTAGTTTCTTTTGGAAAAACACTGAGAGATGTCCTTCTCCGAGAGGTCAGAGTACTCCCACACAGAAAAAAAGGTGTAATTTCTTTTTAAAATAAAGCAAACATGCGCCCTTGTCTGTCAGGGCAGAGTCTCCAGTCACGCGGCCTTTCGTCCAACTTCTCTCAGAATTGATGGGATGCATCAGTAAAACAGTGAATATCTTATCTTCCAATATGAAAACATCAGAAATCAACGTTTTGCTTCATCCCTATGAGACACAGAGAAAATTAATTTGGCATCCTTTATTTGTGACCATCTGCAAACCCCTCTGTGACTATTTTAGACAGCAATCTCAAAGCAGGAATCATCTTCTGTCCTTTATGCCGCTCCCTTCAGGGTTCACCAAATCCAATCATCTTCCTCCACCTAACCCTATTCTCTGCAGCCTCCTCTCTCACAAGCGAACATCATGTCATCTTTCCCTCCATCCATAAATCTCCTCTCTGGTCTTCCTCTGGTCCTGCTGCCCGGTAGTTCCAACCTCAGCATTCTTCTATCCAGATCTTTACTCTCTCTCGTCTGTTTATGTCCAAACACCCCAGTCTGACTGTATCTCCAAAACATCTAACATGTGCTGTCCCTCTGATCAACTAAATCCTGATCCTATCTGTCCTGCTCACTGCACCTGCTCACAAGAAGAACCTCGACATCTTCATCTCACTTGTGTTTTCCTCAGTGTCTCAAAACCAGACAACATGGCTGGTCTCAACACCTTCTTCTAGATTTTTCCTATGTTGCTGATGCTCTTTTATCACCCCCACACTTTTCTCCACCCCTTCCAACCTGCTTGCACACCTTTTCTTTACCTCTTCTCCACACTCGCCATTGTTCTGGAGCCTAAGTATTCATAATCCTCCACCTTCTCTACTTCCTGTAAGCTCATCACTCCACTTGTCGAGGCAGGACTAGTGCGCAGCTTTTTCAGAATCATTTTTCCTCAAAAAGCTGGTTCCTGGCTTTCAGCCCGTCATGTCGGTGTCTGTGTAAGTGACAGGCACATCGAAAAAAACCTAATGCCATTTTGGTGCGTCACTCCGAGACACTTGCGTACAATCACAGTATGGACGGTGTCAATGGTACTTCAAGGATCTGAGATTTACATACAAATACATTTTTAACATGTAAGTACCATGATAGAAGGTATTTCAGAAAGCTCTTACCTTAGTCCTGGAGTTATTTCACTCAAACAATTAATGAGCTGTGGCCTTACAGGACGGCTAATGTTCTCTCACGCCAGTGGGTTGATTGGTCTAGTATTCGGGAGCTTTATATCACGATCCATTATTGTTCAGTTTTTCTGCAGTTTTCCGCGATCACATTCGCTCCATAAACACAAAAATCTTGGTTGAAGAAGTGCATTTTTTCTCACAGCTGTCACTTCCAATCTAATTACAGTAATGTCTTACAGCGCACTTGATGCAATTTGATTTAATGCTGTTTAACAGCCCGGCTTTCCAGAAAAATCCATAAACATTATAAAGTTATGGCTATGCACATGATAAATACGTTCCCGATGAAGTCGCCTTAAGCTACCCATACATCAGAAGACTTGTTAAGATTTGTATAAGACTCGTGG
Source organism: Fistularia tabacaria (assembly GCA_901007705.1). Classification (NCBI taxonomy): domain Eukaryota; kingdom Metazoa; phylum Chordata; class Actinopteri; order Syngnathiformes; family Fistulariidae; genus Fistularia; species Fistularia tabacaria. The sequence continues at coordinate 90,646 of CAAKHD010010570.1, forward strand.
AAAACCATCATCTCAATCTGCTTACATCTAAAGAGGTTTGACAGTTTTTATGTCTCAGCCTAGTCTCAGACTGAGAGATTCCAAAGACTGCGAATCTTACAGGGTCACTATTTACAATACTACAACTGAATTCTTTCAGCATTTTTTTTCCCACCTTGCATTATTTTCATTGGGTATTTGCAGAGACTCTGCTGTTTCAGTCCTTTACTTTTCTGTCTCCACTTGGTCATGATACTTTGGAGAGCTGACATCATTGAAGCTGGGCTGTTCTGCCCACAGCTCCACCATCCGCTCCTCTTTCTGGATGGTCCATATTGATCGGGACGTCCTTCCCCGTTCCCGATTCATCCAAACCGCCAACAAATACCGTCCTTGCCGTCAATACCGCTCTGGTGATTGTTTGTCTACTTGGTTTCCCTTTTTCCAGATTTGTTAGAGCTAGACTATTGGTTTTGATTGTGTTACATCATGGTAAAGACTGAAAGGCTTGCGAAAATATCAAACACATTTGATATTTTAGGAAGCCCAAAACTCTGAAAAGACTGATCAGGTTACAACATTATGCTTAACGACCGTGATGACAGGAGCACGCTGCTACTCCAGCAACACTCCAGTAAAACCTTTCAGTTTTTAGACTGCCCAGCATTAAGGGTGAGAAAAAAAAATGAACAGAGATGAATTCAAACTAATCTAACTATCTAACGAGGCACTTCAAAATGTGTTACTTGTCCAGAAGATAGCGAAGTGGGCGTGAAGCAGCCTACCTGCTCTGCGAGCCTCAAAGCAGGCCTGGCCCATCTCATCCTTCAGCTCCTGATTCTCGGTGGCGATAGCCTCCCCCACCGCCACGAAGCGCCCCACCGCCACACTCACAGCCTGGCCCACCCGGTGTATGGCTGCCAGGGTGCGCTCCGACTTCTTGGGTTTGTCTTTGTGGTTGATGAGAGTGGTGATCTTCAGTAGCATGTCGGGGAGGAAGAGAAGGCGTGCGTTATTAGCTGTGCTTTGAAAAAAAAATGCTGATTTGTGGATCGCTTTCAATGCCATGGTCCAAAAATACACCGGTGCTGACGAAGGCTGTGCGAATAATACAGGGATACATGACAAGATATGCTTTTTTTTTTTTAATACAGAGTAGCGTTTCAGACTGCTTTGATTCGGCAGCCTGTCGGCTCCAGCTGGCGGACGCACAAGCTGAAGGCACATTTGGATTTCAAAGCAAAACGTCGAGGTACACGCTGTATTTTTAAAGTTTGATTAAACACAGACGGCTCAGAGACGAAGATGTTGAGGTTCAATTTGGGAGTGACGAGGATGGACAGGATCAGGAATGAGTCCATCAGAGGGACGGCACATATTAGATGTTTTGGAGAGAGGGTCAGAGAAGCAGGACTGGGATGGTTTGGTCATGTACAGAGGAGGGAGAGTGAATGTATTGGTAGAAGGTTGGAACTTCCAGGCAGGAGGTCTAGAGGAAGACCAGAGGGGAGACTTATGGATGGAGTGAAAGAGGATAGGTTGATTCGCTGTGGCGACCCCTGAAGGGAGTAGCCAAAAGGAAAAGAAGATTAAACACAGGCTGCTCTGAAACACATTACTTTTTGCTGTTCCTAGAGCCTTTTCAAGAACTCGGTTGTGCATTGGGACAGCATAGGAACCAGGGACCATGGACCTCAGATCCTAGAACCATTTTTAGCTCCTACTCCGAGGTAGGGACTTTTTACCGTTCCATAGAAACTATTGTGAACTAGGTGCTTAGTGATTTGTACAGCTCATAAGCCACATCCATTACCAGATACCTCTTGCAGACTTCGGAGCATCATTTTTTAAAACTATTGTGACGAGATAGACCGAAAAAGAGGTCCAAGCTCGTCTGGCCAGCTACGCACAGATATGTTTCCAGAGCTCGCAGAGGAACGCAAACATTTTTATGATTAATCCCACCATGCGGAGCTTGAATGCTCAGGAAACCGCGCTCTGCGTGTTGCCCTTGTTGTCGTCCTCTTCTTTCACGGTTGTTTGTTTTCAAGTGTGGCGCTCAAGGAGCATGTCGAAGTTGCTTGCGTCCCACCGGTCCCTACCGTGGTCCCTACCGTGGTCCCTTTCTGCCTGTGGGAATGCAAAACTAAACATTTCTCCGGGACAGTTCTTAGTACTTTTCTGTGTGAAAAGCGACTTTTGTCAGTCAGCACAGACATATTCAGGAACCACAATTGGTTTGCCTCCAAGTTAAATGAGCCTTAACATTTATAATTCAAATTTTTGTTCAGTTATGAAGCGTGCTCGGAAATACTGCAGTGAATAACATCCTGTGGATTGAAATTTGATTCCGTTATCAACTTCATGTGATACATCACTGCTTTCTTGCTTTTATTTTCTGGATCTAACAAATCGATTTAAATGTCCTCTAATTGTTCATTCGTCTACCTTCCTAGTTCCCAGACCCACACAGGGTGTGAATAAACATTTGAATTGAAAAGATTTAATAATCAATATTACTCAATTCAGTCGGGATATAGAAATTAACAATAAAGTTGAAACTTGAAATTGCCAAAGGCTTCCATTTTCATGATTTTGTTTTTTTTAAAGGGATCTTGCATTGAAGTAAGATCCTGATAAGATGTCAGTGATCTTATTTTGTTTTTTTTTTATTCAATTCTTAATTATACTTACTGGCTCCTCATTTCAGACTGACAGGTGGATCAGAAACCATCAAGCTCTCTCTTGTTGTGATTCGATTCAAACCGCTGACGTGATGCAAGACCAGGGCTTTTAAGACGAGGTCACTTTCAGTGCCATCCTGCGTCCCTGGGTGATACTTTGTGTACTTTGATTCACGGCCCCTTTCAGACGACGTATTGAGTTTGGTTGGGTCCGTTCCTTTTCTTTTCTCTTCTTCAGATCTTTTCCGTGTTCTATTTTCCAAACTCACTGCAGCAGCATCTGTCCTACCCCGCGGGCGTTTCTTCATCTCCTCCTTTTTGTTTATCATTGAATTAATTACACATATGCATTTTAGTTTAAAGCATTATAGGCAAACTGTCAGTGCTCAGTGGAGCATTCCAGTCAGTATATTAAATATGTATAATTTCATTTACATACATCAGTGTGGAGTTTACTTGTTTGGTAAATGAGGTTTCATCATTGCTCATATTGAATTTAACAATTCCGTGAGCCTGGTTTAAGATTTTAGAATCTCAGTCATCCAGGCCCTAGTTATAAAATGTTGTTGTGGCAACATTATTTTCTCTTAAAGACAGTTCTCCTCTCATCTGAGAGGCTTCTTTAGTTCTACTAGACTGTTGGGAGTTTCCAGTGTATACATACATGTATTTACATATATGTACCGAACCTGCTGGGCTGGGAGTTCGGTTTTGGGGGGTTCATAACGTCAGTAAGTGAGTTGGTTTGCAGAAACTAGATTGAATGGATTGTGTTGTTAACTCGTGCGTCATTGCGTGTTTGTGTCGTTTGAGGAAGGAAGGTGCGAATTCCAGGGATGCACCTGAGTTTGAATCTGAACAGGTAATCACAAGGCTATTGTGTAGATTGTGTAAGACAAAAAAAAATAAAACGAAAAACCCGTTAGTTAACGTGGGCTGAGGCTTAGGGCAAGTGCCTGGGTGGCTTGCGGGCTGAATATGGATCTGGTGTGTGTGTGTGTGTGTGTGTGTGTGTGTGTGTGTGTGTGTGTGTGTGTGTGTGTGTGTG
>CAAKHD010010570.1:97877-120937 GCA_901007705.1 Fistularia tabacaria
GGGAAGGGGGGGGAGAGGCAGAGAGAGGAAGCGACACAAACCCCACCCCCCCCGGGGGGGGGGGGGGGGGGGGGGGGGGGGGGGGGGGGCGGTAATAAATTGCATGGTAGACATAGGGAAAGAGAAGTAACAAAAAAAAATGACAAGCAATAGAAAACCTGATTAGACTTGATGAATTGGGGGAGGAAAAAAAAACTTTCTCTGCTGCCACAGAAGAGTGGAGATGGATGTTGCTTTAATGAGTTTAATATGGTGTTTCTTTGAAAGGCAAACAGAGAGAAGGCCCATGTGAATGACAAAAAGAGGGAGGGGGAGATAGCAGAGAATAACAACTGCCTGGGATTTCCTCCATTAGGGATTACAAGGTGGGTACATTTACTGGGCTGTGCAAACAGGAACAGAACAGGGTGGGGAGAATAATAGTGACATAGTGCTTCTGTAGAGGACAGGCTCTGTGTTTGAAGGTATATCAAAATAATTACAGTTAAAACTGAATGTCACACAATCATTTTGTATTGATTGATTGTATTTACTGTACAGTATGTCTGTGTGCATGTGTGTTTGCAATCAATAGCAAAACAATATGTAACATACAGTTTTAGCTGTTATTATTTATATATGTTAGTATATGTGTGTATGGATACAAATATACACTTGTGTGGGTGTGCGTGTGTACGTGTATTCATATACTGTATATAGCCTATATACTGTATCCATTAAGCTGCAGCAATATTTCTTTTTCTTTGTAATACCAGTAATACATCTCTCTTGCCATGAGGCTCTTAACCAAAAACAACCAAAAACAAAAAAACAAAAACTACATGTCAGGACGAAATCATAGAGGTTGTTGAACAATAAAATCCATTGCTGCATTTTCTTTTAACACCTGTTAAACAGTTTTATTTTTTCTGTAAAATTAGATGACCCCATTGTAACGGGTTCAATTCTAATAAAACCAGTTCACTACTTGCTATTTAGCTACTGTGGCTAAATTGCTTACTTCCCTGAGACAAATGAAACCATTGCTTCAGCTATAAGTTAGCAACTCGCAAGTTGGCCACAGCAAACTTCTTTAGCTGTTGCTACCTTGATCCCCCTTGCAAAACCAACTGTGTCATTCTCAGAGCTGCTACAGCTAACTTGCTAACTAGTCACAAGTTGAGTCCACTTCTAACTGGCCATTACCTGCAAGTGTCACTTTGCTCCTGTTCTCAGCTCCTGTTCTCATGTAGCAGTTTATCTATCTTTATCCTCCTTTTGTATTGTTGTTGTCTTTGTCCTTTTGAATGTCTCTATTGCATATTTATTAACCCTAATGTCTTATGAGACAGTTCCATGTGCTGCTACGACAACCAAATTTACCCAATGGTGATCAATTAAATATTATTATTATCATTATTATTATTAATTTGGTGGCTACAGCTAACTTGCTAACTAGCCAGCAGTGATTAGCTACTGCAAATAATACACAATCTTGCCACAAGGTGATCTAGCCACTCTACCATATTACAGTTTAAGAGGACATCATGCAATTGACTGATGATCAACTCCACCTGTAGGTAAAATTGTAATATTGAATAACATTGCGTATTGCTAAGTCTTTATACATGATCATTTTTTGATGCAAAAAAAGTAGACGTGTTAATGCCGAATATTGTATTCAAGAAATTGTATCAGAGGAAACAGAGGAACCTGAGAAGACAATATTGCATTTCGAATGAGAATTCTGCCACCAGCTCTCAGCGCCTTGATATTCAGAGCTGCACATTTCTGTCGATAGCAAGAGTCCTGTGGTTTAATACAGAGCCACGCTCCTCCTGGACAGCTGCTCATTCACTGAGGCTGCCTTCAGGCAAAAAGGTTAAGGTTTATATTTCACTGCAGTCCATTCATTCAAAGTTTCCTTTCTCTGTCAGTTTTCATCTCTCTGTTTTACACACACACACACACACACTGAGCATTGAACTTTTTCCCGGTGTTACACTTCGGTCACCCACATCTTAAATCCTTCTCGGTCTGGATGCGCTCCCTGTGCTTTTGATGCTTGCATAAAGAAGTGTCTCGCAGCAAAGACCAGAGTCATTTACAGCACGCTGCGATGAATTATAAGCCCTGAGTTCAAAAATTCAGCACATTTTGTCAAAGGGTCCCATTATTAATCTCTCTTGGTCCCTGATGTCATCATAGAAATGTAGTACCAGGTAAGATGTAATAAAGGGAATATTAGGATACTCGCAAGGCCCTTTTTCCCAACATGATAATTGTACAATTACCAGAATAATTGACAAAGACAAGAAAAAAAAGGGAATTGCATATTACATCAGAGAAGAATAAACATTCAGTTTTGCTAGGAAACTGGCAAATAGATGATGAGTGAATTGGGTAAAAATGGCCTCCAAATGAATTGTTCACTGAAAGGAAGGAAGCCTCACAAAAACAAACCTATACATACAGCACATGTAGAGTAGCGCATGTTTGAGGGCCGTTAGACAGTGGTGAGGTGTGACAGATGGGAGACGGGAATCACTATGGACACTGATGTTTGCAGATGACACTGCGATCTGTAGATAGAGCAGGGAACAGGTCTTGGAAAGACTAGAGCGGTAAAAGTATGACCTGGAGAGGAGAGGGATGAAGGTTAGCCACAGCAATGCAGAATACATGAGTGTGAATGAGAGGGACACAAGTGGAGTCTTGAGGCTACAGGGGAGTGGAGATAAAGAAGGTGGAGCATTTTAAGTACTTACGGACAACACTCCAGAGCAATGGAGAGTGTGGAGAAGTGGCGAAGAAACATGTGCATGCGGATTGGGATGAGTGGAGAAAAGTGTCAGGGGTGATAAAAGAGAAAGAGGAAGGGTGCAGAAGACAAAGGTGAGGCCAGCCATGTTGTCTGGTTTGGAGAGTACTGAGGAAAAGACAGGAAAGCAGAGCTGGAGACAACAGAGATGAAGATGTTGAGGCTCCTCAATGGGAATGAGGAGGATGGAGAGGATCAGGAATGAGTCCCTCAGAGAGACCACACACTTAGATGTTCTTGAGATAAGTCAGACTGAGATGGTTTGGACATGAACAGAGGAGGAGGAGTGAATATATTGGTAGAAGGTTGGAACCAGAGGACAACCTGAGAGAAGAACGATGGATGTAGTTCAAGAGGACATGAAGTTAGTTGGTGTGAGAGAAGAGGATCCAGAGTAGGGTTGGGGGTAGATGATTGGCTGGAGACAGATGATGGGCTGTGGCATCCCCTGAAGGAAGCAGCTGAAAGAAGAAGAAGAGACATAGACAAGACATAGATAGCTATAGGCTCCACATCTATTCTTACATGAGTTTCCTGATGCATACTCCCGATGATTCACCTGTCATCTCTTTGTTATCCATAATTAGAGATTTCAATGACAGGACTATAAAGATGACAGCAACAGCTTTCTCCGAGCAAGAACACCAAGCCCACCGACTGTTAACAGGAAGTCTTGACTAACACCTCAAGGACACAGCGCTCAACTATAAATCAGACGCTAACAAAAGCTGGAAACATTTGCGGCTGCCTCCCATGGCTACCGGCTCCAGTTTCATTGAAAGCCGACGCCGGGAGAAACTTTGTCACTATCTGCACTATTCATTCTCCATTCTGTCCCCTTTGAATTGTGTCGAGAAAATCACGTTAAAAAGCCTCCCAACATTATGAGAGTGAAAAAACGTAAAGCATTCCTGTCACGTAAAGACAGCAAGGGAGGGATTAGGGGCAGGAATGTTGGATAAAAGATTATAAACACACATTGTTAGTTGTGCCTTATTGTATTATCTTTTACATGTGATTGGGGGGATGGAGCTCGGCAGTATGGAAGACATATTTATCCTCAAATGTAGTAAATGCTTATATAAATCACATTGTCAGCATAATCGACAGTCATAAATCAACCAAGCCTTTTTCCCTACTTAAGGAAGGATCGTCTAATTTCTGTTGATTTAAAGCAGTTTATTGGAATGGATGTGCCAGCCCATCATTGACCCGGTGTTTCATAACCAGCAAAAACTTTATGTGTTTCTTGATCATTTTTAGGATATTTTTTTCCAGCTGATTGTTAAGGTCATTTAAGGCTGTTTTAGACGAATTCCAAGTGATTTCCTTCTAATCGTCAGTCTAGTTTCTCGGTCATCTTGTACTAGATACACTGAAGGGGCTTAAAAATCAATCCAATAACAGTGATGAGTTTCTGGGTGTAGACAGGAAAGTATGTACCACTATTTTCAACATAAAAATACCTACAGTAAAAAATTACAAAAACATATTATTTTATATATTAATTAGGAGTTGAACTCAATTAAACATAATAATCATATTAATGAGACTTTGTAATCAAATTAATGGAATTTCAATATTTGCTCTGACATTCTCTTTCTGGCCAGCCGTTAGCATAATAATAATAAATCATCATCTGAATGGATCTGCGGGCCCCCTGTAGGCCCTAATCTTCTACCACTGGGAAGAAAGTCTAATTGTTCTAAGGTCCACAGCCTTCCATCTCACCAGTGGATTGGTCAATTTATCCCACTCGGACTTGGACATTTTGTTTCAGCATTTGAGTGTCAAGGTCCAGTGTTGACTGGCGACAATCTGCTTGCCCGTATTAGCAATACTTTTAACTTCCGCTGCGAAGTTAGCATTGCCTATCTGCAGCCTTGTGCAACATTAGCATAAGAGACCTGTGGACTAGATCTAACATGTTTAGCATTGAGTGGTACCGTAGGGTTGTGGTGCTCCTGTGACGCGCAAACTCTTTCTAGTGCAAGAAACAGCATATTTGTTTATCCTCCCATCTGAAACTTACTTATATATCAATTTCCCTCCGACCAGCATGATCTCATCTGCCTCGTCCGCCATGCTATCAAACTGTGCGTGTGTATATTCTCCCCCTGGAACTCGTGCACCGAGAAATCTACCGCTTTGCAAATTGAAAGTGTGATTAAAACATTCAAATCCCGGCCCTAATACGAATGTAATATCTAGAAGAGCACATTTGAGTGTTGCGTGCAAACCCGCAGTCCACACATGTCATCACCCAGTCAGTGGAGACGGTTGGGATCTATCTCGGTCTTAGCGCACCGCCCAGGTGCAGCTGATAGATCAGGAATCACCCAGCCATTTATCACAATAACGACTGTCTTGGCATGCAATGCGCAAACCCGCTTGTTTGTTTAAGTTACATTTCCGATTCCTTTCAGCCACTCCTCGGCCTTCAGGAAAGACCCCCCCCCCCCGAGAGAGGAAGTTCTCCAATAAAGGAACATATCATTACTTAACATCACATCCAGCCATGAGCAAGTGAATGTCCTTAAAGAATTACGGATTTAGTGCGAGCACCTGGACGGGTCTGGCGTGGATAATCATCGAACGCTTGTTTAAAGAGATTAGAAGGCTGGGAGAAACTACAAGAGAGTATTCGTTTGCCGCCTCTGTCATGGAGTCCAGGCCCGCTGGTGTTTGTTTGCAGAGCTGATGGTTCTGTCAGCGGTATTTTGTTTGTGTGTGTGTGTTGATACTGAAACTCTGGCGGCCCCTGTTCCCTCGCTCCTCCGATAGACCCTCTCTCTTTGTCTTATAAACCTAAAGATTGCTCGGAGAGAAAATAAACATTTCCATGTTGCGTCCTCGCTACAGGCCTGCCCCCCCCCCCAAAAAGAGAAAAAGATACACAAAGGTACACTTGGGATGTTTGTCTTATCTATAACTTTTTTTATTTTAGTCTTCAAGGGAGTCTGAATTGCAGTGCCCTTGAAGAATCTGTTTCTGTTCAGTCATTACTGATGCAAGGAGAGTGTTGGTTGGCTGCTCACCGGGGACGTGGGGGGGCGCATAAGAGGAAAAGGATGAAAGTTGCACCGAACATGCTCCGTAATGGCTGAGCAAATTCCTCCCAAATTGGCTGCAAGCACATAGGGCCGTGCTGGTCGACAGCCAGGTTGGAGAAGCAATAAAAGGAGATGAAAAGGGGAGTTGGGAGGACAGTAGATGCCGGTGGATGGGGGCAGGTGAGGGGGAAGCGGCGTCTTGTTCCTCCAGCACTCGCCCTTTACCCCCCTCTGCTTCCCTTTCCGCGAGCAGCGAGAGATTCCCGCATCTCCGGGATCGCAGCGGGAGCTGCACAGGAGCTGCATCCGCTGGAGTCTAATTTCAAACTTTCAACAGAAAGCATTGGAAATGAGAGGAGAGGGAAAAGGCTGCACACCAATAGGCCACCTCGAACATTTACTCAAAACGCATTGTGACTTTTGTCAACCAAGAGACTGATTGTATGACTCTATGTGGCATGTGAAGGAGTGATTGAATGGCTGTATTTGTCCGTATGACGTGAATGAGAGTGAATGGTTGTATTTCTCTAAATGACTATATCGAATGCAGTATTGCATCCGCACAGCCGAGATTTGCTTCCCCCTTAAAGTTCAGGAGATACAAAACAATCATCGGTGCTGTGTGTCTGTCAGACTTTCAGGTGATAACACCATATGTGCAGAATTGCACTGACTATCGAGAGATGAAGTTGGTGAGCCATACAATGAAATTATGAGAGAGGTGGAAACTAGACTGAGAGCAGATGCCAGCGTTTGTGAGCAGCAGTATGGTTTGATGTCGAGAAAAATTACATGAAGTTAGTTGGTGTGAGAGAGGAGGATACGGAGAATAGGTTTAGATGGAGGTTGATTCGCTGTGGCGAGTAGCCGAAAGGACAAGAAGAGGAAGAAAATAATTCCATACATTTTAAATTTCCCACCCCTGCAGCACATAATTCCTTTGGCTCTTTGGACAATGTGTACTTTAATGAAAGTGAAAATGAATTTGTGATTTATAGCCACATTCTGGCAGTTTCCCTTCCCGTTGAGCTTCCTGTCAATGCGCCGGGAAAGAGGAACAGACCCCTCATTCGGCACCTTCGCTAAATTAGAACCACAAGACAAGCAGCTCAGTTTAGCACAAAGGCTGGGCTGAACTGCATCCATATGTAGTACCGACTGCTCGCGCATTCTTCAGCCGTTAGATTGCATGCAGAGTAATTTTTCATTCACTCAGTCTCTCTCAGTATGTTTACATTGTAACACAGACCCGCACGTGAGCAAAGGCACACAACGGAGCAAGAAAGTCATCAGAATGCTGCTCCTAAGTGAGCAAACAAGCCAAAGTTCCAAACGTGCGCCGCTTTAGAGACACAGCCCTATCTGGGCTCAACAAATCCACTGATAAGCCTCGCGTCATACAGCTGCATCCAGACCTCCTCTCCAATACACACAAACATACACACACACTCACACACATGCACCTAGCAGAGCTGGAACAGTACATTTCCCTGTGATTGAGGGTGCTGTGATTAGTCGGTGCGAGCCAGAGCCCTTTAGGGTGATTGAACACAGATGGTTTTAAGACAAATGATTCCGGGGAGAACAATCCCGGCGCTGTGAGCCTATAGAACCGTGAGATGACAGTGATAATACCAGCTGATTGCCAAGGAGGGGAGGAGAGGGCGAGCTGGGAGGAAGTGATGGATGCGGGGAGACTATAGAAGCCATCAGACGGGCGGGCTGACAGCCATGTAGCGCAGCCAGCAAACAAATCAGCATTCCGGAGCCCAAAGGGCAAGTATCTCTGTGCCCTCGTGTCTCTTTGGAACTGTAGATTTTCATTTTCGTCAAGTTTGACTGCGACTGTGAGACGAGGCTGTTTTTGCTATATTTCGGGTTCTTCTTAACGGATCCAAAACTAAAAAATTAACATCTCTGTAATTATCGTAGGAATAGTCTTTCTTAAAAAAAAAAAACAACTCCAGCTAGTAAACATCATCGCCATCGTCCAGAGAGCCCATGAAACATCGAACCGCATTATCACCGCATTTCAATAGTTCAGACACAAAGCACAGACTTGGCACTGGATATAATCTAATCTAATAAGAATTGTGAATCCAATCTCCTATAATACAGGTTACATCCAACTATATAAAAAAAACACAAAACAATAAAGTGATGAAAACGGAAATGGTTGGAATTTGCGGGTATTATCTTGTAATCCGATAAGCATGTTTTGATTTAATGGCCCGATGACGACCTTTGCACGACTCATGTGAGCCATTAGAGGCTTCTTTGTCCGGCCAGCAGCCCGCAGTAACCAATGAGAACACGGAACACGAACATTGCCGACAAGGCTTCGCCTGAAAGGCCGAGCCAACTGAGAGTGATTTTGCCGAGGACTGGACAATTAAATCCAGAAAAACGATTATATCCCACTAAAAATGGACTCCCGTATGGCAGTGTCTGTTGTCAACAAAGGGCGGATCAATACTTTCAGCATCTTATTCGGCTCCAGAGGGCAATCAAGGTCCACAGTTAGTTGCACAAAGGGTTTATTTTATGAAGACAGAATGAAAACAGCAATTTTCGTTTATTCTTATTAACATCACTGTTAGGGGACCGTTGCTTTGTTCCTGACAGGGTTTCCAACCTCCTTCTGTGACTTTCCACTGCGAAAAAACTGAAAAAAAAACCAAAAAAAAAATCAATACATTTATTTGTCCCCTGTAAAGACACACAAAGGAACCTCAGGGGGGAACAAGATGACTTCCTTCTTTACCAGCTGTTTGGAGTAGAGCTTGTTTTTTTAAAACAACACGATGTCAATGTTCATTCATTCTTTATCTATACAAATTATCCTGCACTCAGGGCCGTGCTGGGGGCCGGGCCTATACCAACTGTGATTGGGCGAGTGGCGGTGTTCACCCGGGACAGGTAAAGGGGCCACATATAGAGATATTTTTAACTATTCACCCTCTCGAAGGCCCTCAATATCAACATCCCAGTCCGTATAAGGCACTGATATCCAACACAGATCCCTGATGCAAGTAAAGATATATCACAGTAAGTACTTGGATGTTCTACAAATGTAATATGGATAGTTTCCGTAATGGCCGACGTGCACACTGAAAATCCTCATACATCCAGAAAGGATGATAGAATTTGCGGGTTTCGGTTAACATCTGCCTGATTTTCATGTGACCACTTGCTAGTTTTACATAAAGCTGGCGAGTCAATAACTCACTTGGCTGGATTAAAGTCTGGACAATGGAGACAGACAGTAAACACGGGTGGCATGTGACGAAAGTTCAGATCGGAGAACATGATCCCCCGACCCCCTCGCTCATGTGCGCCGGCAGACACGCAGCCTAGGAGACAGACCAGCAGGCGGCAACTGATGGAGGTAGACAGAGAAAATTGGGGGCATGCAGCAGACACCCAGGCTGGCAGGCCCACATGCAGAAAAACAGAGTGAAGGGCTGACAGATAATAAAGGCAGTCCCAGCGGTGCGACGGCAAGAAGCTGAATGAGTTTGGACTTTTATCAGATTGTAACCAACTGAAGTATGAGGAAAGGGCAGTGTTTGGCCTTCAAGCTTTGACTCTGCAAACAGAGATGACATTTGAATACATGGACAGGCAGAGCATAGAAAATGTGAATGAGAAAGGTTATCACCGTTGAATAATAACTAGCTGCGGCCGTCCCAGCGCACACGACGAGCCACTCGAGAAGAGCAATGACCGCCAATCCCGTATCGTCTTGTTTTAGCGGCACTGAATGCCAAACACCGTGTGTGTTTGAGTTCCTGCTGAGCGGCGATCGGTAGAAAACGGTGAGTCACTCACGGCAAGGAGAAGAAGGCGATCCTCGTTTGCGTCTCCATCGCCGTAGCACGTGGAAATAAGCCATTTTCACAGACAGAAATTCGTGCTGATGAAAATAGTTAAAACATCCCACTTTTGTAAACGGTGCTGCCTCGGTGTGATTGTAATTGCGGCGTCAAACTCATCAGCGCTTCCCACAAGGACGCAGGGGATAAAACAGTGGAGAAGAAACCAATCCTAAACCTTGTAGCATGTGAGTCACATAACAAGCCTATGTGACAAACATGGCAAGGTTCCAAGACTGCGGCTTTCACTGTGTACAGAAAGACGCACACTGTTCTGTTGTCCAATGAGGCGCAGTCGGAACATGTGTATATTATTTCTGTTTGCATGTATTGACAAGAAATCTTCCGACAAGAAATATTGACAAGAAATCTTCTTTCTCAAATCCGTTGAGTTTGAGATCTGGTTCCTCAAACAGCTTTTTGGGTCACGGTCAAAAGTTTATTTTTCTTATTAAATAAGTAAGCAGTCCCAGCTCGATTTTTGTATCTTGTATTGTTCACAAAAGTCATTTTCCCTTTCCATTCAGCACCTTGGGAAAAACACTTTAAAATAATCAAACATGAAAATGGGGCATATGTAATTTTGTGACGCTTTCTTTGTTCGATTTTGTATCTTCGCTGAAATTTCGAACAGGGTGGGGAAGCTCTTTTCGCTCAAACACCCCTCGCAGAACTGTTACGGAGGCAAATGGCACGTTACATTATTGCGTTGAGTGAGAAGACCTCCCTTTTGCAAGAGCTTTTATTCTGAGCTGAAAGCGATGTGACACTGTCAGATTGTCCTTGAGTGGTCAACTAAGAAACAGAAAATAAATCTTTCATCCAATTCTTTCGGTTTGTAGCTCCACTAACTAATCTTACAACACTGGTGTGAAAGAAGTGGTGAAAATGTTCTTTAAAGGTAAAGTGAAATAAGTTCCTCATACAGTATTAGGGTTGTGACGAAGCTACTCCGGCTCTTCTGTTAGTATACCATTAGCAAGGCCCAGTTAGCACACCAAGGTTCCTCTGGTCTAAAATTCCCCAAATGCAGGATATGTGTCTCCTAGGTCCAACGCTCCCAGGGTCCAGTTTTTTGGGGAAATGGGAACCAAGATTATTTTTTCGGAATACTGAACTCAGGATGACTGGGCATGACTGCGGCTAAGCTAACTACATTCAGGATATAAACCAAAGTGTCTGCTATACTCCACATGGGGTACATTTAAGTCTTAATTGAGGTTAACTGATGTTTATTTTACAAACCTCAGAGGAATTAGCACATTTACGTTTGCACTTCCTTCTCTTCCAGTGGGCCAGAAGTGGGCCGACCATAGCTGCTTAACTGATTCGTGAGTGGACAAAGTATTGCGGTCCTTGGCTCTGGTCCAACAATCTTTGCCAAGCTGGTGTGCATGAGCCAATGTATTAAGAATAGTGTAATCTTATTAATGTTTACTTCCAAATTGCAAAAGAGGAATAAAGAATTGCACTGAATGTTCCAAAGTGAAACCAACGGTATGACTGCGAGTCTGCGCTTGTGGTGTTTTTTGGGCCTATCCTGTAAAGACGCTCGAAAATGATGCGGGTTAAAACATATAACTTGCCTCTCTGACCACCCTGGCTTTCCGAATCTAGCATGTCTGAATAGTTGTATGGCGCTACAGTACAGAAAACAGCCGCTGAAACTCACACAGCTCGCATTCAACGGAGCACAATACCTCTTTTCATTCCTTCTCGCTCACGTAATTCTCCGGATAGAAGGTGGGAGGGAAGACGGAGGAACGGGGGAGAGACAAAGAGAAAGTCAGGAAGGGGGCCAAGCAGCGAGAGGTGACCTGAACATAATGTGACTGAAGGGTCAAACTCCTCCCGGCTGTCTCTGCTGTTCACCTGTCTGTGCCCAGGCGAACCTTCTGGTTATTTCTAGGAATAAACTACACCGAGGGTCAGAGTCAGACTCAGAGAACCCCAAGGCAGTGGTTCACCTGAGCCCTGAAACCCAGAGTCTGTCAGACAGGTATCTTCCTCCTAAACATGTTTTGATTTCTCTCATGAAAAGCTGTCCAGTACAGTACACATTGTGAGTCATCTCCCACATTATATGTATATGTAAGTAAATGAAATGTCAATTTAAAGTAATAGTATCTATCCATTACCAAATCGTAGTTTTGCAGCACTATAGGGACTTTAATAATCCTTTAAAAACTCAATAAACAATAATGACTGTATTGTATCAAACATTATGCAGAATTCCCAATTTCTTTCTTCTGAGCTTTATCATACTGGAGGTCTCTTAAATGGCCGTCAGATGTGGGGACTGTTGAGTCAGCACTTCAGTACTGGGAAAGAGCACCACTATGATAATATTATTTCCTGCTCAAATTACAATTGTCAATCGCCAACTTTTGTCAGTTTAAGATAAATAAATGAAAAGCTTAAAAAAAGAAGAAATATTGGTTACTTTGTCTGACCAAACAATAACATGACATTCTTAACAATGTCTCCGACTTATTGATCAGTACTTGAAAAAATAAATCCTAGACAAGGCTGGCTTGGTAAGAACCGGTAAAACAAAACCGTCCTCCAGGTTCTGCTCTAGAAGTCAACTGAGAAAAGAGGTACTTAACTTTGGATTTTTATAGAAAGAAAAATATATCAAGACGTTTTCAGTTTTAGTTCAACCGTTGCAGCAGCTGCAGCAGAGGCAGGTGACTGTGACATTACCCTTACAGCTGAGGCTCCATCTGACCCCTGAGCGGTAAACTGAAAAGGTTTGCTGCGGGCTCTCGATGTGATCCACGCCGGGACGATGGCTCAAGCGCTATCCTCCCTCTCTGTTGTTCTCGCAACGAATGAGCTGATTTTTTTTATTGCTTATTTGATTTTATTATTATCTTTGATGGGATTACGTCAAGGGATTTACCAATCAGCAAGCCTCAAGAGGGCACAAGCCACTATCCCAAGCGAGGATTGTGTCAGGGAGGGCATGTGACATGAAACTTGTCCGAAACTAAATATGCGAATCAAACAAAAATGTGACTACCATGCCGGATCGGTCGAGGTATACGACGACCGCCATCTGTGCTGACAACCTACAGCGCACTGGTGGAAATTGGGTCAAAGACAGACAGGAGGAAGGTGTGTTCAAAGCAGAGAGAGAATTTCAGGAATGAGTCCATCAGACGGACAGCACATGCTAGATGTTCTGGAGATAAAGTCAGACAGAGATGGTTTGGACATGTCCAGGGGCGGGACGGTGAATATATTGGTGGACGGTTTGACCTGTCAGGCAGGAGGGCTAGAAAAAGACCGAAGAGGAGATTTATGGATGTAATGAAAGGGAACATGGGTTAGTTGCCGTGAGAGGATCAGGTTAGATGGAGGAAGATTATTGGCTGTGGCGACCCCTGAAGAGAGCAGCCCCAAAGGAAAAGAATAGCCTCATTGACAGCGACTGGTTTGTTTCATATATTAGCCTATGTCTGTTGAACACAGTGACTGGTTGGTTGCTGTAAACTGAAGTGGGGTAACGTCGCCATGTGAGACCAGCCGGTACCAACTGGTACCGATTACGGATTTCTCATAAAGTCATAAAAAGTTACAGCAACTCAAAGGACGGCAGTATTGAACTTAAATGATTCTCAAGGGCAGTTAGCTTTCTATTACAGCAATCTGATGGTCAATTGGCTCTGTCTGCCCTTGCGGTTGCGGAGAGGCCAAGACTAAACAACAGAATAGATTGTAAGCTTGGCATAAAGCAGCTAATAAATCTGCTCATATTTTCCAAGGGACAATTCACTGTCAAATAAACGTCAAAAATAATCCCACTTATTGCCTGGCATCGATCCTTGGTGTCGCGCCACAAATCAAGTGTTCTTACCCTCTCTGAAACCTCTGGGGCCGAATTTTCCAAATAGACGGACGGAAACGCTGCCTTAGGTCTCAGGATCACACTTGCATGATTGTTTCGAATGAAGAAAAGTATTCATCTGCGAGGCTTGGCAGAGGCCCGGCTCACTATTCATGTGCAGGGCGGTGTTTCCACTCAGCAGCAGAAGCTTTAAGAACAGGCTGTGTGCTACCTGGTACTCCATCATGGCTGTCTGAAAATAATGGGAAATCTATCAAGTCTTAAGTGGGCCCGCTGAGTGTACTGAGAGGAGAGCACTCGCGAGTCACTCTGACCTGAGCCAGGCAGACTTTACCACATGACAAATCCTGACATGCAAAATCAAATCAAGCTCGGTTAGGAGACTCTTTGGCTTCGTCTGTCGTACGCTCATGTTTCAGAGTTCTGTTCCTACACGTATGGAAGCTTCACTTAATATTTGAGTGGATATATTAGACGTGCTTAAGCGCAAAACCATACTTCCAAGAGGAATGGGCCCCAGCTGACCTGTTTTGTTAGTGCACTGACAGTGACATAAAAACCCTCTCGAGAGCAGCACTGCCACGGTGTTATCAGTCGGGCTGATATGAGGTACAGGAAGCCTAGGAACCAGCAGCGGCTGATAAGACAGGATGATAAAACTGGGAGAAAACCAGATGGACAGCTGTGATGTAGAGATAGAGGGGCGGACGGCAGAGGCTGTACAATAAATACGGAGAAGGGAGGGCCGCGTGGATGGCGGGAAGAAGTGATGGCTGAGAGGAGCTGCCGAGTGCACCGTAACACATCTGACAACTTTGGAGGATTTGCTCGCTTTCATTTAGCTGCGACATTGGGCCGAGACAAGATGATTCAGCACAACCACTGATTCACTGTTTCTTGTTAGCGGGTAGACAAACACAACAAGGCCAGGGATCAATTTTCTGCTCTTTAAACTACGATCCAAGGTTAACCAAGACAGAATGAGAGGAGAAAGGGGGGTGGGGATCGATCTCCCCCTGCTACAGGGCGCCAGACCACGGCACCAACTACAGTGGCGAGTCACTGACCTTGTGTCTCATATAAACCCCTCAGAGTTGCCAGCAGGGGAGTGGTGATAAGAGCATGGGGTCGCAAATGATTTAACGCTAGTTATTAAACAAAGTCCGCATCGAGAGAAAAAAAAGAAGAGGGGCCAGTATGAGAACGTCCGCGAAGCGACAGCTTATTAAAAGGCCCCTTCCATCTTGTTGCCCTGCAATTCCGGTCTCCACCACACTCTTCATCTCCAACAGAGAAGATTGTAGATAATTTTTTTAACAATGCCAGCCGGCATCGGCGGTTTTGACAACAGTAACTGGTGTAAAAAAAAAAATCACATTATCTGTTATTCAATGATTTGCTGACAGTGGAATATATCAAATCTAGAGCATTGGTATATACATGAGACGGTTGTGGCTCTGTTGAAAGAGCGTGCCGTCCCTCCCATCGGGAGGTTAGATCCTCGACTCCTGCCGTAAACATGTTTAAGTGTCCTCAAGCAAGACACTGAAACCACCAGTTGCTGATGGCCCGGTTTGCACCTTGCACGGCAGCTCAGCCGCCATCGGTGTGCAAGTGTGAATGAGTGAATGAGTGAATGCAATCCAGTAAACAGCGCTTCCAAAGTGGGCATGTTGATGGTGACGAAAACAAACGTACCTGTTTTCGTACGTAACGTGCAGAAATGAGCCTCAAGTGCAACAAAACCAGTCAACTCACAAATTTGGCTATCCCCTTTTCTCCTATTGAGATTTCAGTCAGTAAATAGAATAATATCAGACCTAAATTTGAGTCTTCCGTGAAAAATATTATACTCCCAACCTATGCTTATATGTGAAGCAAGTCACGCCATCGCTTTATCAGCCCTTTCTCAAGGTAAACACAAGATAGTAAGAACAAAGATTTCTTACTTAGACAATTCTGTGTTTCTATGAATTTACTTATCAAGGTGAATGGCAAGCAAAGCCTCTCATGATATGTTTGTAGAATATCAAAGACCAATAGTGAGACATTGCTGAGTGGATGTGGAAAAATATGTTTGTACATGTGCAGTTACAGATTTCTTCTCGCCGCACTCTGCTCTTTTGTCCACGTGGTTTCGGGTGATTTCATATAGACAGCGGCTTCATTTTTCTCTCTGGATGTGTTTTCCAAGGATGTGGACGTTGCTTGTTTTGGCAAGGAAATCAATCAAAAGAGTGCAAAACACAGCAGAGAAACGTTGATATAGCGCATATTACATCTGTGTGTGAGTTTCACGATTCCCACATCATGCTTGCTGCTGGCAACATTTGAGAGGAAACCTAAGGACTCAGTAGCACCCTAGCTGCTTTCGGACAGAGAAGAATGCAGCTCTTACAACTGTCCAGCTGGTATTTGGTTGTCGTAACTCCTCCCGGGAAACCTTTTAGTTTTGCACTGGCACTATCAGTAAGGGACCATGGCAAGGACCGGTGTGACGTAGGCGTCTGTGACATGCACATTAGGCTGCACATTCAAATACAAACCACCGCAAAGAAAAGGAAGACGACATGGAGAACATGAAGAGCAACGTTGCCGCAGCTTTCATGTTCTGTATGGCAGGAAAAATAACTGTCAAATGGGTTGAGTGATTTTATCCTTTCCCTGCACTGCTTCACCATGTGGAACCCCACCGTTAGCTCAGCCTCTTCATCCGTCCATTTCTTGCTGGTTCAGTCCATTCTTTCGCAAGAAAACAGCTGACCAGTGACCACAATAGTTTTTAAAAATGGCTCTCTGCAATCCCCGTATCTCGTAATTGGTTTGGCTGATGAGTTCCACCAATCACCAAGCAACTACATCACATGAGTTCTTACAGAACCGTAAAATCTCCCTACTAGACTATCAGATGGGTTGAAGTATTTTTGTTTTCTCCCTGTACCGGTTTGCCATGTGCAAAACATCGGTGTTAGCTAACTCCATACTTATTTTGGCCAAAGTGTTTATGCCCTGGAAAACCCTCTGTGGTGAAGCAGACCAGAAGAAGAGCTTGAACCTCTTTGTCTGTCCATTTGTTGCAGGCTTTGTCCATTTTGTCACAAGAAAACAGCTGACCAGTGACCACAATAGTTTTTAAAAAATGGCGTCCCGCAGTCCACAAGAGGTATCAATCACCAAGCATCTACATCACATGAGTTCCTATAGAACCTCAAAAAGACCGTGACTAGTTCCAGGAACTGAGGTCCAACGTCACCGATTCCTTTGCTCTCTGAATCCAACAAAAAACTATTTCTAGGAACTGCAAAAAGTTCCTGCAGTGCGGCAGGGGCTCATCTTTCAGACAGAACTTGGCGTGGAGTCGTTTCATTTCACGAATCCAATGACTTGATCCAATTGAATTTCATCGAGAAGTATAAACAAGTACATGGGCATGTTTAGCAAACAAAAATCAGTCCGGTCTAAATCTCAGAGTTGAATCATCTTTCAGAATAAATCAGGAAAGCCAACACCTAAAAATATATACAATCCATAACGAATTATTCACTTGTATATGCTTTCGAGCTCAAAACCAAGATTGTCTTTCCGCATGATTGATTGGTATCGCTGAAATTTGATATGAAAGGCGCTTGAAGAGTTACGGAGTCCAGCTCCCGATGTGCCTGTTGTGTTCTTCCTTCTGCTCCTAAATCACCTCAGATCAGATCTCTTCTGCTGCCAGCGGAGATTGATGAGTACCTCTGAAAAACCCAGAGAGGCTATCGCTATTCTCATCACATAACTCAATGCTGGTAAATCCACAGGTCCCATCCAAAACAATCAAGACAATTATCTAGCCTACGACCCCGGCTTCCTCACCGCCAGCCCCAGCTTAGCTCGTAGCACAGGCCTTGTTTTGATGATTGAAAACGGGGCAGCGGCCGTTGTTGGATCTCCCTACGACAACCAAGGCAACTGGCGAACCAGTGGAAAGTCGTCGCTCGTGTTGTCTTCACGCTGCGCAGTGTTTAATGACTGAGTAATTACATAAAGTCCTCGACAGGATAATCCTATCTGCTTGCCAACTCAGTCTTGAAAACATTCCATCAGTCATCAAGATGGGTAATTACAAGTAATGGACAAATAATAGCGTGCGGTGAACATTGTTTGAGAGCGGAACGACCGGACTCCATGAACGATTCCCACAGCTATAGAATGTCTCACCAAGACAAAAACAGGACGCCTGCGTTTCCTCGTTAGAAGACCTGACCGAATTCACCTGACACAAAGGCAGCGGCCTAAACTAATATGGCCGGTTTTTTGGTTGAATGAAGAAGCAAAGTGACAAGGAAAAATGGGCTTTGTCTCGGGAGTCGCCACGAGGTTCAAATCGAATTACGTCTGGTGAAAGCGCTGGAACGGTTCTCACGAACTACTGCCGAGATTCTTTCTTTTTTTTCTTTTTTTCGCCCCGCCAGTTTCCAGCCGTGGAAAATGAGAAATAGAGATTGTGAGATAAGACGTCAGGTGCGCGAAAGGAAAACAGAAACTTTCCGAGAATGTGGTCTGGAAGTTGTGGTGGCGAGGAAGAGACTTTAAAAGTAAATGACTACACAAATGAATTAATGAGGTGTGTCAAACCAAAACAGTCAAACCTCGACTTCCCAGGAATGGGCGAACAACACCGAGAGAGGGTTCAAGTCCCTGGGAAGCGGGGGAGGCGTGAACTCGTGCATACCAGCGAGCCAAGTGTGTGTAAAGGTCTCATCCTTTGAGACTGTGACTCCTGACCCCGGCCCTGATGCCTCTATAAAGAATACATTGACATAATGTCAGACACTTAACACTGACCCACATTGGAGAAGCCTGAAACATGAACCCTGTGGAGGAATGCGGCCCCCACGCCCGCCACCCCACCTCTGACAATATAATGGCCCTTGTTGTGACATATATACTCTTATACACACTCACTGGCTTAGAGGACATGCATTCTCCATATGACATACCCGTCTTCAAGAGCTTAAAGTTATCATGTTCCACTTGGCTATTCATACCCACGATAAGCATTATCATGTGATGCGTGTTCCGATGTTTTCGGGTGGCTATGTCTGCGACGGGATCATGAGGAGTGATGAAGCTGGTACTTCGAGAAACTTCAAAAAACTCATTACAAAGAAACAGTACTTGAAACTATTCCTAGCAGCAACTCATCTGTGACGGGCGAAACCCCCCGCGCTACCCCTATATCTATCAAAACTGTTATAAATAATAAATGTTACAGTGTAAACATTATATTTCCCAATGCCAGCTCTCAAGAAGGAAGGGTTATTCCGCTTTGTATTTGAAGTCTACATTAGCCCCTTTTACACTGCAGGAACTTTTTGCAGTTCCTAGAATCTTTTCAAGAAATAGGCCATTTCTTGGTGTATTCAGACAGTATAGGAACCAGGGACCATGAACATCAGTTCCTAGAGCCATTTTAGCTCAGCTCTAAGGCAGAGTCTTTTTAGTTCCATCAGAACTCATATGAAGTGCTTGGTGATTGGCAGAACTCATATGACACGCCCATTACCAGATATTTGTAGCAGACTGCGCGGCGCCATTTTTAAAAACCATTGTGAAAAGATGGACAGAATCGGCGAGAAATGGACCGAAGGTCCAAGTTCTCCTGGCCTGAGGGATTTTTAGGGCTCAGAGCAGAACATGAACATTTTCGCCAAAATAAGTATGGAGTTAGCTAACGCAAGGATTTTTCACATGGCGAAGCAGTGCTTCAACTCCCTCGAGAACAGACTCGGGATGGCGACCATCCACCATAACCATATATGTGGAGAGAGAAAGAAGGGAGGGCAGCAGAGACCGGGGGATATAAGGTATAAAGATAGTACTTGTTTGTCAGGTCATGACTGGATGTGGTCAATTCGGTTGTATGTCCTCAGCATAAACTAATTGGTGAAGCTTCAGGAAAGCGCTGTGAGCAGTCCAATTTGGAGACAGTTTACCGTGACTGGACCAGAATGCAAAGTATTAGTTCAAGTGGAGTTAACTGCTTCAATCGTGACATCGCAAACCAATGCAGGAACTTGTTTTTACTGCAATGTCCCTTCATAAGAAGAGTGTGCAAGCTGCAAAATGTCCAGAATGTGGCAGCTCGTTTTCTGGCCTCTCTCTACCCGCTTCCAATTCAGGTGAGAGGACAGTTAAAGGCGCTGCTTCTCATCTATAAGATAGTCAATGGCTTTGAAACGACTTCTGGTCCAACTGCCGAGACGTGCACTGAGCTCCTAGGCCTCTAGCCTTCTGTGTGTCCCCAAGGTCCAGAAAATGACCGTTGGCAAGGGGGCTTCTTCTTTTCATATACCGGCATTGCAGAACATCCTCTTAGCATCAGGCAGGGCGGCTCTGAGGATTCTTTAAAGAAAAGCTGAAGACCCATTTGACCCTGAGTGGTGTGTGAGAGAGTTTCCGGATATTTTTTCTGGGCGGCACAGCGTCATACTGCAGACTCACAACAAGGAGGTCCCCGGTTCGATATAGAGGGGGCCTTTCTGTGTGGGGTCTCCATGTTCCCCCCGTGTCTGCGTTTCCTCTGGGTTCTCTGGTTTCCTCCCGCAGTCCAAAACCATGCAGGAGGTTCATTGGATGCTTCGAACGCCTTGGAGTCCCTCACTTCAGGATAGGTGGAGTAAAGCCATTGAATGCATGTCTTTGTTCATTTGCATCCTATTTGTGACCCTTCTCACTTGTAGAGCTCTTTCATAGACGGCGCTCTATAATAAGATTTACAATTGTCATTATTATTATTAATGTTGTTATTATTGACTTCTCGACATACCATGGTGATTCAAGTTCAGTACATTTTCTCTAAAGTTTTAATATCAGCGGCACCTCAAAGGCCTCTGTTCAGCCCTTTAAAACACAGATACTGTTGAATGTCAAGGAACTTTATTTATAGACAGTTGGAAGTAGTAAGTTATTTATGGGGACTGACACACTGACTGGAACCTTCTCTTATTTACAGACACCAGCTAAACAGAAGCCGCCACAAAATGAAATCCCTTCCGTAAACTGTTACGCCCTCATATTGAATCACACCCCTCCGGTTGGTTGATGGACTAATGAGTCTACGCCCACGCCTGCTACTTCGTCTTATTACTAGATTATTTGTATTTGTATTTGTATTTGTATTTGTATTTGACCACACTGCACAACAAATTATCAGCAAAACTGAAATGTCATCCTTGTCCATAAATCTATGGAGTTACTGATGTGTGAGTGCTGCGCGATCGATGAAAGGCTGAAGTCTGGGGGAAAGGTCTCCAAACATCCGACATTGCCACGGTGCTGGAATCACTGACAACAGCGGCTAATAGTGGCTTGCTGTCCTCAGAAGTTAATATACTTTATAAACAAAGTCCAGCTTCATCAGCGTTCAAGTTGAAAACACCACATAGATAAGAAAACTGGTCAAGCACTTGAAAAAGGGAAAGATTTGCAAAGGAGTATTTTGCCTTTATCTACACCGACCAGTCAAATATCATTACTCATACTGTCACTTGAAAGACGAAAACTTTTAAAGAAAAGGGCTGTTTTTCCCCAGAGCCCAGACAAAGACATTTCAAAACTCCTGCTCAATATTTGAGCAACACCAACCTTTCTGAGCAAACCACCTCTATGGAAGTTTATCAGTCGACAGAGAGAGAGAAAGATAAAACTGATAACGGTCTCTTCCAGAGGACTAAGTTCTTTTTTCGTTACATCGGAGTCAAGATGCTATCTGCTTCTCAACACCGCTTTGGCTTTCCAAACATTTCCACTGTAGACCGGTGGCAGTCGGGACAAAAAGCTGTAAGATCATCTCGATCACTCTTGGATATCATATGTCAAAGGGAAGGACAGCCAGATCTGGCGAAGCCGGTGACAAGACGTTCCCGTTACCCCGCATGAAGGGCTGAATACTCATCTTTCAGCTCTTCAGCTTTGCGCGCTACCTGTAGCCTCTGGCTAGGTTTTCAGCAGGCTACATAATTAATGAGGTGATGCGGGGACACCACAGTCCCGCGAGTGATTCGAGATTAAAAGTGAGAAAACGGCGGCCCGAGTGAAGGGAGATGGAGGGAGACTATGCACTAAGCTGAAGAAAGAGAATGCAAGTGGAAGAGTCAGGTGTGTGACAGGAAACTAAAATCAGGAAATTGGGCAGAGCAACAGAGGAAAGGCAGAAGGAATACAAATAAGGTGCCTTAGCATCTTCCATGCTGATACTTCCTTGGACCAACACCCTGAAGCCACATCATAAAGTGAAAGATTGCAGAGTGTACTCAGTATGAGTACTTAACAGTTAATGGGCTCACGCTGAAACCTCAACTACTGCACAAGGTCAAAATGCAAAATATATTAAGACACGGTGGCATTGTGTTTAGCGCTTATCCTTCACAGCAACGAATTCCCTGGTCGGATTCCGACAGGGGGTCTTTCTGTATGGAGTGCCCATGTTCCCCTCTTGTCTGCGTGGGTTTTCTCCAGGTTCTCCGGTTTCCTCCCACAGTCCAAAAACATGCAGGAGGTCAAGTGAAAACCCGTTTGAATGATGGGCTGAATGTTTGTGTGCCTCTATATGACGTGCGAGTGAGCGAGTGGATGGCTGTTTGTTTTCAAATGATTGGTTGCATGTCTCTATATGTGGCCCTGTGATCGACGGGCGACCTGTCTAGAGCGAACCCCAACTCTCGCCCAATGATCGCTGGGATAGACTCTGGCCTCGCTGTGGCCCGGAGTACAGGATAAGTAGCATAAATAATGAATAAATGCCTGTTTAGACATGGGAATGGTGTGGCAAAAAGTTTTGTTTCTGAAATATGACATTGTAACAAATCCCGGTGGACATGAAATTCCAGCTCATGCTGCGACCGCTCTAAAGGAGAAAATTGATATGGAAAAGTTCTCACCGAAGATCGGAGGTAGGCCCGATGAAAGAAGCTGACTCTTTGAAATTTGGAGTTTTTTCTGAATAGGAAAAGATAAGAAAATGTTTGGTATTCTGCGTTCTGCGCGTCCTTCACACTCTCTCTCTCTTATTCTGTCATGTCAAACCTCATCTCTTTAAAAGAACTCATTATCAAGAGGGGAGAAGTTCAAAGACGCTTGAAGAAAGCAATTAACACGTATGAGCCGGGCTGAAGGATCCCTCTGCGGTACAGTCTGTTTTCAGAGAGGGAGATTAGAACAAACATGAAGTTGGACAGATTCACAGTGTATGTCAGGAGATTTCTGTTTGGTGTGACCTCAGAAGTTAGAGATCAGTGCAGAATTAGGTTTCATGGATGTAGCTAATAGCCCGTTCCCCATGTTGGACATGTTTCCCTGCCTCATTGCTATTCCGCCTGTGATCGCGCCCGACCGCTACCCCCCCCCCCCCCCCCCCCCCCCCCCCCCCCCCCCCCCCCACCCCTCCCCCCCTCCTCTTTCTCCTTTTATTTTTTTTTTTTTTTTTTTATTTTCCC
>CAAKHD010010570.1:120957-130957 GCA_901007705.1 Fistularia tabacaria
TGTCTCTTTTTCCCTCCCCCCTTGCGTCTCCCCCGGTGTGCCGCCCCGCCCCCGTCCCCCCCCCCCCCCCCCCCCCCGAACGACTTCATGTCGAATAACGCATTATTATTCCTTGAAATGCTGCCTTTTTTTAATATTCTTCACACTGTGACAACCAAACAAGACCCATTTTAATTATCCAGACTGGATCGCGAAAGAGAATCCCAACATGTTAAAGCAGCAGAGAAAAATTTGTCAGTGATACAAGGCGCATTTTTTTCTCTGTTAAAATGAACCTCCTGTGGGTTGATTAAAAAAGAGCCAGGTGAGGGAGTTTGAGAGCGCATGGATTTTAGCAGCCCCGAAGTGGAAAGTAAAGGAAAAAATACAGATCGATAAGTGACACAGCCGAACACCGAGACTCCGAGAGTACA
The DNA here is from genome assembly GCA_901007705.1 of Fistularia tabacaria. Taxonomy (NCBI): domain Eukaryota; kingdom Metazoa; phylum Chordata; class Actinopteri; order Syngnathiformes; family Fistulariidae; genus Fistularia; species Fistularia tabacaria. The sequence continues at coordinate 121,371 of CAAKHD010010570.1, forward strand.
GTACATTTAGGAATTCTCAAGACCCTTGCTGGATCCCCGTGTTTCGCCGGACGGCTTCTCCGGGGAGCAGTTCATCCGACAAAGAAGGTCTGAACTCGACACAACAGAAATGTTCATTCGCCCGTGTTGATCTTGTCTTGCGCGCCTTTTCTGCACGACTACATTCACCAATGTGCAGCGGCTTACGCTTACAACCGATGGACCTTTCTGCTACAAAAGAAAAAAGGGGGGGATTGAAAAAACTGTCCACTTCACAGGCCGGGGTCTTCAGATATTTCGTTGATGCGGGTTAGGAAGGACAAATGTGCCGTCACAGTTTACCCGTAGAAACTAGTTACTTCCTGGAAAAATGTATTTAAAAGCTGAACGAGTAATCAGCTTTTATCCTAACTTCTAAATGTAATTTGTGCTTGAAGCTAGCAGTGCTATACGTTGGCCGTGCACGCCTGAATGAGCATGAGGCCGAGATATCTGTCCACATTCCAAGGTGCCGCGGAGTCATGCGGGGTCGCCATTTATTTGCTTATCTGAATAAAATTGGGGCCGAAGACCGCTGCTCAGGGATCACCCTCTCTCCTGATAGGTGGGAATGGCTTGTTTTTGGATGTTTTGGGTGATTTTTTGGGAGGCGGGGGTTAGAATGGCATAATGGTTTTTTGATATAATCCCGATGGAATGGTTCATTCATTCGTTATCTCTATCACTTATCCTGCACTCAGGGTGGCGGGAATGCTGAATCCTATCCTAGCTGTCATTGGGCGAGACGGGGGGTTCGCCCTGAGTCAATGGGAGCGTCACAGACAGAGACAAGCAACCATTAAGTCACATAATGTGGGCAATTTAGAGTCTACAATTAACTTACTACTTGTTTTGGGGCTGTGGGAGGGAACCCATGCAGACACAGGGAGAATGGGATTATGAAGAGTACTAAAGTAACTTGCTTTGGCAGAGCATGTTTTCAATATTATAGAAATGTGTAGTATTCCCTGCAGACTCGCCATGGGATGCTAATGGAAAAGCTAACATCTGCTATTTTTCCTCGCTAAGGGAAAGAATATGGTCAAGTCGGGTATCAAAGTGGGTTCTGATGACAAGCGGTCATGCCTGACAAATGTCGGGATGCTTCCCAATTGCCAGGTGACGGCTTCCGCTCGGGATCGGATCACCCGAGACGCGTGTAAATTTCTGGTCCTCAGCGCCTCCCCAAGCAAAGCCCGGCCGACACATTAAGTCCGTGACGAAGTCGACTGAAATTATCGCTTCCGGCCGAGCCAAGAAGCGGCGCCAGCAGAACACTGGCAGGAGACAAACAGCTGATACATGCTGTATCTGGCATTGTACGATACGATGACGGTGAGAGAGTTTACCGGTAAGTTCATTTATTTGACAAATACTTGTCGAGCATGCTTTCCTCCGTCGGTCAATATGTCTCCCAAAGACTGTTTTTCTTGGCACAGGATCTGCCGTTTTAACTCGGATGTGTAGGCTGTGTGACTACACAATTATGTCCACGCATATATCCTTTCCCGAGCACATATCCGGATGTTTATGCATGTTATTCACTCAGCAGGGGGGCTTCCAGCGAGAGTTGACCAAAAACGAAAACACAGCGCTACATTAGGCATCGCGTCCCCCGATGATAAAGATCTCTTCCCGAGCGTCGACACTTACGAGACGTCTCATCACTCGGCGGTTACAAACAAGAGACCCGCAGTAAATACAGGCTGGTAATGGGCTTCTCAGTCACTCGATACGAAACAGAGATGCTGGGCTAAAAGGGAGACGCACCAAAGCCTGGCTTCCCCAAAAAGCGCAGGATGAAGCCAACGTGCAATGATCATTTGTGTCATGAGCTTGTAAATGACTAATTCATAACATCCATCAGCACAGCTTTGGTTTCCTTCCTCAGATCTCTGGCACCGACCCAATAACACGGATGTGAAAAACCCTTGCTCGAGTTTCAATGTACTTCAGCGTACTTTCTCTGGGAGGCTTATTTGGTTTTCTGCCGCAGCTAAACTGGTGCAGCGGTGCCGCTTCCAGTATTGAGAATGCTCATATAAGTAAATGAACAGATCCATCTCTTTCAAACATTTTCAAACGTAACGGCCCACATCCATTAAAGGGCGGTTTCGAGTTCAGAGCTCACTTCCAAATTGCAATTTTCGTTCAAGACAACAGGAAGGGACAGAAAAAGAGGCGGCAGCCTGTGCGGCCATTTAACACATGGCAGCATAAGAATTGGAGACTTGTTCTCCCCCGGCTATACCGGCCCCATGCTGTCTTCTTCTTCCCTCCAATCTCCGGTCGTAATTGAACATAAGGAACAACGCTGCAACCTTCTCGTCCTTGTACAATCCCTACTTCGTGCTGGACATTCATGGGGTGCATTTAATAAATACATTTGTACTACATATTTATTCGATTATTAATTCATCGATAACGCTTATCCTGCATTCAGGGTCGCAGGGGGCTGTGGGCTATCCCAGCTTTCATTGAGCGAAAGGCAGGGTTCACCCAAACCCACAGTGTCACATTTAGGGACATGCAGCCATTCACTCTCTCAACATGGCACCCTAATAAAACATATACTCAATAAAAAAAAACTAAAAAGAAGATATTAAAATGGTAACTGAGTTCCCAGTAAATACTTGTTCAGAGAGTGTGGACACCATCCACCCAAAACTAAGACAACTCTCTTCCTCCTGTTATTTCATTGGATGAAATGGATTTACTCTTCTTTCCCCGCACTTTGATTTAGTCCTCTCCTCTTCTCTTCTTTCAGGACGCCGACAACCATGACAGTTATATCTGCAAGCGGTGCCCTCCATCACCAGCACCGACCGAAGAGAGTCATAAAGTCCACCCTTGTTAGCCCAGACATATTTCTTACTATTTGGGTGAACGGATTGACGGCACTCAGGTATTACATATTACAGGAAGTCGTCATTCAGTGGGGTAAGGATACGATTCAACCGGGAAAGGATGTGTGTTTAATCGTTTGACTATCACCCTCTAAACTCTGGCAGCGCATCGTGGCCTGGGGGTGGGAGCTTTTCCCCGTGACAATTATCACTAGTAGCCTCGGCCTTCGATTAACTTAAATGGAGGAAGGTGCGATATATTTTTTGCACCATTAAGTTGACTCTGTTGTTCTCTCTGGGTGACCGATCTCTGCAGGCCAGGTTATTTGGAGGTTCAAGGCGCGCGCATACACACACACACACACACACACACACACACACACACACACAAACAAACGCACCCACACATGCCTTTTTCATCAGGAAGTATATTAGCCAGGAAGAGGTCAATGGACCTGCATGTGAGACGGACCCTTTTATCGGCACTTAAAGTGAACAGCGATGCACAATCACTCCCTTGATAGCATCAGTGAGAGGGGCTCAAGTGGGCGCTCAAGAGGTCTGGGGTTGGTGGTGGGGAGGGGGCTGAACAAGCTTTGCAAATGTGCGTTTGTGTGTGCGTGTGTGGGAGTGGTGGGGTTGCAGTGTTTTTACTATACGAGAGACTTTGGATTGTACAGTTTGACTCCTTCATTCACCCGTGGGGCAAAAACAGAGGGAGGTTGAGTGGAGTAACGTCTCATTTCGATTCGGTGACTGTTGAATGTGTTTCCTCCCAAAACCTGCCCAAGATCCTCACACACTCCAGCGTTTGTGGAGGGCTCGCATATTGGCTGTTTGCGGGGCGTCTGCCCAAAAGGTTCGACGAAAAATTCCCGCTACGGTCGGATCGGGTATATCCTACGGATCAGAGGGAGGAGCCTGGTGAGCCATGGCACGGCGGGAGGGGAACCGCGTGACCCTGGGCCAACCCGGATCAACGGAGGCGGATTCGGCTTTAAGTCACTGCAACAACACACGCCTCACCTTCAAACAATCAAATTATGCATGCATAGATTCACAGACCACACGGGAATCCCCAGTGCACAAATACACACAATAAAGGCATATTTGGTCCCGTTCTCGCAGGGCTGGTATAGTTTGGCCTCTCAGCAATGCAGTGTGATGGTCATGTGGTTTTAACTCCATGCCAGGAGCCCATTTATCTTCATTATCATCACGCAGATAGACGCAGATGTGTCGGGGCTCGCGGCGACTGTAATGCCTCTCTGTCTGGGTCCCGAAAAACAACTTCGGTGCCAAGCTGTTCGTCACGTCACGGGGACACTAAAAGGGACGTGGCGCCTCAAGCCCTGACGCAAAAAACTCGCTTTCCAATATTTCCAGAGTTAAGGATTTAATTTAGACAGATAGCCGCGTCGACAGAGTTGTTTAACGCGGAATGAGCTTATCGAAAGTTTTTTTTTATGCTGACGTGATTCCACTTTCATGAGCTGTTTGTGTGTCTGTCTTTAAGCGGGGATGCACTAAAAAAGAAATTAATGGGGAGGTTTTAATAGTGCTTGGTGGAGAGAGGGTGGAGGCGGTGAGGAAGAGGGAACGGGGGAGTGAATGGTTGTATGGCTTCATCCGAAGTGTGAATTAAAGAGTGAATGGTTAATGATTGTCTCTACTCGACATGAATGAGGGTGAATGTGGATCGACTCTGGGGAGGCGGCGTGGCTCAGAGCCGGTTAGAGCCGGGGTCCTTGGAACTGAACATTCCACGCTCCTCCTTGCCAGTCGAAGTGTTTTTGAGCAAGACACTGAAGCCCTCACTGCTCCCCTGGCACTGCTCCTCAGCTGCCTTCTGCTCATGGCTCATCCGTGACAGGTTAAATGCAGGGGTCAGATTTTGCCGATTTGCTGACGTTGTGCTCGATGTATAACTGAAGGTGACAATAAAAGCATTCTTCTATGTGAAGTGTGAATGGGTGATTGAATGGTCTCCAAATGACATGAATGAATGAATGGTTGTTTGTCTCTATACGTGGCGATCGACTAGCGACCGGTCCAGGGTGAACCCTGTCTCTCGGCAGCTGTGATAGGCTTCCTGTGGCCCTGAGAGCAGGATAAAGCTGATGAATGAATGAATTTGGACAAAGTAATCTGGCGATAATGTGTTACAAATGTGGCGTTAATTACTTTTTATCCCTCTTAATCCACAGAATTAATTTGCGGGTGGACACGATATCCACGAATTTGTACAAAGCAGCACTTTATTGAAATCCATTGTTATAAATGTGTAATACTAGGGCCACAGTTATTTGAGCGTCATCAAACACAAAAAAAAAAACCCTTTCAATTCTTCAGTTCTCTAACGAAATGAAAATGTAAGAAAAAGTCTGTGTGGCCTTCCAGCAGAAGGCGGGTCAGAACCCCAGGAATCAGACAAACCTGACGCTAACAGGCTCGGACAGAGGACAGATTCTCCGGACCCAATTATGGCAAAAAAAATCTTTTAAGAAACTCCTGGCTAAAGCCCCGGCGAAGCGACGACGGAGCCGACGGGGCGGCGTGATCAGAAGGCCGGCGAGTCACGAGTCTCTTAAAACGTTGGCAAATCTGATCAAAGTCAGATAAAGTCAAGTAACCCCCCCCCCAATTCCCCCCCCCCCCGCCGGTCCCCTAATATCTTTGCCTCGATCACCGTGCTTGCAAGGACTACACCTCCAGTAGAAACAGAACAGGAGCGGTTCAAAACTTCAAAAACACGTCTCGAGCATTTAGATTATCACTAATTGCCCACCGGCGACCACATCAGAGATGGGACGCCCACAACAGCGCTTTTTTGCCTGCTTTCCTCCCTCTCAGCGTGACAGCCCAATTACATTTTCGACCCCCGGCGGGGCGAGTCGTTACCCCCCACCCCCACCCCCCACCCCCCACCCCCCCGCCTATTGGTATGGAGAGCCGGGTTGGAAGAAGCGAATTTCCTCGCATGAAAGCAAAAGAAAGACGGGGAGGTGGTCGAAAAACAGGCGGAAACATCCAGGTGGGTTAGCATGACGATTGAAGTCGGCGCTCCCATAAAAGTCCGAAAGGCGAATGCATTGAAGAAGAGTCGCGGGGGGGCGGGGGGGGGGTGGGTGGGGGGGTGGGGGTCATACGCGCATAAGAAAGCTGTGGGTTCGACTGCTAATGTGTCGTATGTGTGTGCAGGGTGAAGCCGGGAGTCTCCCAGGCCTATAATTACAGCGCAGTGGGAGTGAGGCTGATAAGGGGCCTGGGGATATCAACGTCACGGCGAGACAAGCGGGGGAGAGGTGAACAGAGGTGGGCAGAGGAGAGGGGGATGTAATATAAAGACGGGCGCAACGTGATATCTTATCAAATGCCGGCTTCTCTCACCGACACCGCTTTTTCATTTCCTCCCCTGCTACTTATCTAATGACCCCAACGGCACGTGACTGTATTTATGCACACACGCACGTGGGAGCGCGCAAATACGCGCACGTGTGAACCGAAGGTGAAAATCCGCACAACATTAACGGTTAGGTACTTCTACTCGGTAATAACTCATTTGTAACATAATCCCGGTTTCCCGCGGCTGTCACGGAAAAGCCTGTGCCGAGTTAGCGTACGCACTCGGAAGGCGGTAAATCTCATTTGGGCACCGCGGCGAGACAAGAATCTCTCGATTGACTCCAGGCCTTGGCGGAATACAATGGCGGCTGAATTGACAAGCGGATTTAAAGCGAGATAAATCATTAAAAACAGAGCGTCGTTGTAAAAGCGCAAACACGGGAGAGCCTTTGAACGCACCGTGCGTTGGACCTCCGACCCGGTTGTCGGCGAAAAGGCTGAACAAAGAAACAAAACTGGGAGTCACAGGTAAAAAGACATAGCAAAACGCAGAGCGTACAATTGTTTCATTTCAGCAGGAAGGGGCCAATGTACGAGCTCGCTAGTTTGGGATTAAATGTAAAAGTTTATCTTTAAGTTAAAGTTTTACATGTGACAGATTGATATAACAACCCCCCCCCCCAACACCACATGTATCCCGCTGCTCTGGTTTGTTTGAAACCATCCAGGAAATAGGTCCGGCCTGGATTGTTTTGGTTTCGCCCGCTCCCGCTTTTCATTTCCGTGTGACCGGAGCAGCGGAAAATCACTGCTGCATCCTGCCGGCCAGGAACGGCGTCGTGGCTGTTCTACTGCCACGGGTTTTTAAATAAACAGCCCGGTGTGTCACTCTTTCTCTCTTATTAGACGTCGGGGACTCAACCCGCCGACCGATCTTTCTCCCCATAGACATCTTCAAATAATAAACCTGAGCAGGTGGCGATTCCTGACAACTCAGGATATCAGATAAAAGAACCGCATTATTATTACAAAGATGTATCCTGATATTTCTGCCTTGAAATCAAAATGCACTGCCGGGATACAAAGACCGATATCACGGAGTCTTATCTATTTTTCATTTTTTTTTTCCTACAAGTTGGTCAATAATGCCATCCACATCACTCAGGATGAATACAAACTGATGGAGGCATATGCTCAGTAAAAAAAAAAAAAAAAAAAAAGATTTTTATAATATTCATGTCAAATCATTTTTAATCATTTTCTAAAATTACGTTTTTATATTTATCATTTGAAATACATTTCTAAAACTGTTTTTAAAATCACATATAGATGTATATAGAAATAAATATATGTATGAATATATTTCTATTTTGTTAGATCCAAATAAATAGGATTTGTGATTATCTCCATCCAGGATGGGAGGCAAGGCGGGATCACAAGAGGTTGGAGGAGCAGAGGTGTGAAGGAGTGCTGATCCCAGGTGTGAGCCCAAACACTCGCCGTGCGACGCAACGGGCTCTTGTGAATACCCTCCAACGGGGCGCCGCGACAAAAGCCATTACATATTCATAGTCCTTGGTAAAGTGAATGGCATGTTTCCTCTCGTATCGCGGAGTTCCGTTGCCATGGGGACGCTGAGACAAAGGAAAGTTAGGAGGGATTTGTCCTTGGTGCCGAGTTCTGCAACGCCGGAATGAGATTTGTCGAGCCGATGCAGATAATCTGACGTCACCTTCCGAGAGGTTCTGCCCCCATGCTCCGGGGTCACTTCCACTGAGTGCCGGACTGTGTCTGAAAGAGAGCCTCCGTCCTGATTGGCTGTTGCCACGTACTCATCGCAAGAAAGATAGCCACATCCGAAGCCCAATGGGACCATCGCTTCCGTAGGGAGCATCCCGTTGAAGACTCAGAGTCAGTCCCAGAGGCCACACACCCTCTTCTTAGGAAGTAATCAAAGCCAGATGAAGATTCATATTTTTGCGGATTTTAGCCAAAAGTCATTGTGCGACCAGTGGAGTCGGAGCCTAAAGGTTATTATTAAGAGCACAGTTTTAAAGCCCGGTTTGGAAATGTTTCTGCATGGGGATTCGGGTCAGAGGATTGGGCTACGACAAATCGCAGAGAGGGCTTTACCTTCAAAATACACGATAGATCCCAATCCGACAAGCGAGGGTTGGGTCCGATACTCCACGTACAACCCAGCGTGGTCAAAGTAAGCCGGGAATGTTTGATTCGAACGTGAACCAGCCAATAGTGGGTGATGACAGAGGGAGAAGGATGGGGGGAAAAAAAAAAATCACCCAATGGTGTCACCAGAACTTTATAAATTCATTTTTGAGTGTTTATATACCCGCACAGTGGTTAGCGCTTTCACCTCACAGCAAAACAAGGTCCCTGGGTTCAGTTCCAATTGAATTGCCTTTCTGTGTGGCGTCTCCATGTGTCTGCGTGGGGTTTCCTCTGTGTTCTCCGGTTTCCTTACATGGTCCAAAAACGTGCAGGAGGTTCATCGGAGATCCAAAATGATCCAGGCGTGTGGATGACAAAGTGAATGGTTGTATTCCCCCCCGCGATACCGATAAGAATTGAATGATTGAATATATTCAAATACTAGCTTCTCAGGGCCGGCGGGGTTCTTGTTTTGACATCCAGTGTGATGACAGTGTGACTCTCACCCATATTGTCTACTTCTTCCCCAAGAACTTCGCCAAAGTTCACACTGCGCCCTGCGGGAGGTGAAGAGTTGACAGGTGGACGACGACGGCTCGACGGCCCCCGCTGACATAACCGCTGCCTCTCGGGCGCGTTCCGATCTCCCGACATCACCAAATCCACGGCAAGATCACCGCAGTGATTCGACACGTTCGGAATGTAAACACCTATCGCGGGGCAACACGCAATGTCAGCAGGGGACAAGTACGGGCGCCCTTCAAATTATAGACCATGAGTTGTCTGATATTTTGGAAGTATAATACCCTTGTTGAATATATTCATTCATTCATTCATGTCGCGTATTGTGCACACACAGCTGTGTGTGTGTGTGTGTGGGGGGGGGGGGGCTGGAGCCGAACGCATCTGCGGGGTTCATCCTGGACCGATAGCCAGTCGATCACATGACCACACATGGAGAATACAACCGATCGCTCGCTCATTCACACGTCATATAGAGACAGTCAACATCCACGCTCATTTCTGTGGAGGTTTCTCAGTCATAGAGGTCGGGGCGACAGAACTGAAGAAGCCCCTCGGACGTCTGGAACGTGTTCAAGCGAAGGAATTCAAGTCCAGTCGCCGCGACATTCACGACAAGCATTCACTCTCATTCATACGTCGTATAGAGACATAAAACCCCTTCAGTCCTTCATTCACACCTCACAT